>QKWP01001034.1:50249-117397 GCA_003550325.1 Gigaspora rosea
TTTCAAAAACTTAGTATGTTAAAATTCAAGCATTTTTATAGTAGTGACAAAAAATTTGAGTCAATTTGATGAGATAGTTGTTGAGAAATTAATTTTTTAATTTCGAATTTAAGTATTAAAAGGTATCATAGAAAAAAAAAGTTGCACAACTAGGTTTTTATTAATTTTAATATAGAAATAAATTATTTTCTATATTAAAATTAATAAAAACCTAGTCGCACAACTTTTTTTTCTATGATACCTTTTAATACTTAAATTCGAAATTAAAAAATTAATTTCTCAACAACTATCTCATCAAATTGACTCAAATTTTTTGTCACTACTATAAAAATGCTTGAATTTTAACATACTAAGTTTTTGAAATTTTTGATTTTAATCCTAATTTTTTATTAATTTTTGATTAATTTCAATTGTTTTTTTATTTTTTTAAAAAAAAAATCAATCAAAAAGTTGGCTCTCATCTAACTTTTGTTGTAGTAATTAAAAAATTATAAAAAAAATTTACTGATCTATATTTATAGAGTACTATTTACTATGAAAGTTTTAAAGCTGTATCTTTTAAATTTAAAAAGTTAGAGGGGGTGGGATACTTATGATTTTGACTGTATGATATCATAATGCAGTAATACCAATTTAATAAAAATAAATTAAAATGATGCATTGTTGATTTTTTTTTAAAAAAAAACTAATAAATTTCAGGATTTCCCTGGTAATAAATTTGCTCTTTTTTGTTTGTACACGATATTTTTGTGGTGATCGACTGATCGAAATTGGTCCTGTGGGTCACGTGTTCACCGGTTTGCTCTTCGCAAATCGGTGGTCACGTAAGTCACGTGATCAATTTTGATTGGTCAATCGTAGGGTCGCCATAAAATAACGCCCTTAATTTATTATATATTATAACAATTTTAATTTATTATAACAATAAAATTTTAAAATTACATCATAAGAAAAAAACCCCAAAAAATCTAACCAAATTTGCACCCTAGTACTACAATGGCAACTTTAAAAAAAAAACCAAAAAACCCAAACGAATCTGTACTAAATGCAATCCTAGTACTACAGTAGCAACTCTAGTACTTCAACGATATTGGTTTATGGCATTATGATTAAAACTTCCCGGTACTAACTACGGTGCTAAAAAAAAAAAGAAAAAAAAATTTAAAAAAATTAATATAAAAAAAAAAAAAAAACTTATCTTATAAAAAACAATTTTGGTACTAACGACTTTCATCTAGTGGTATTACCATGTTTAACTTTGCCAACTCAATATTGGACCCTAAAAAGAGAAAAACAAATTAATTAAAAAAAAAAATTTAAAAAAATTTAAAAAAAAAACAACTAGCCCACCTCCTAAAGATGTTCTACTAAATCAATAAAGTCAACAGAATTAAATTTGACGGTTTGCAGTTTACGGCTTACGGCATTACTAAAGATGGGCAAAATACAAAATTTTCATTTTAGCATGCACATGCACATGCATTTTTTGCATGCATGCATGCATGTTTTGACCAAAGTTATAATTTAATTTCTTAATGCTGGCCAGAATTAATTGCATGCATGCAGTCATGCGCATGGTGCCCATCTCTAGGCATTACGGTTTTTTTAAAACTTTCCAGTACTAGTTAGCGTGCTAAAAAAAGAAAAAAATAAAAGAATTAATAAATAAAAAAAAAGAATTTAATATTTTTGCGCATGTGCGCTATAGCACACCTTATATGATTTGGTGTAACTTGAAATCAAAACAACCAAAATAACCCTTTTTTAGTTAGAGTTAGGGTGAGGTTAGAATAGTGTAGGTAAGAATAGGAGTTTTATAGTAAAATTTTGCAAGGAATTTTTTTTGTTAGAGCTACAGGCGATTTTTTTAAAGATTGCTATTTTTTCTCAATTTCATGTTACACCTAATCCTACGATCTGATTGGTTTATCAGATGGGTGCGTTACAACGCATATGTACTAAATTACATAAACCCAAAAAAAATTAAAAAAAAATAAAAAAAAATTAGAAAACAAAAAAAAAACTTATCTTTCTCTTAGCATTTCAATGGCACTAAAAGAAAAAAAGAAAAAAATTTAAAAAATTAAATTAAAAAAAAAAACTTACCAATTCTGGTTCACAAATTACCATAGCGTAACAACAAATATATTAAAAAAAAAAAAATTAAAAAAAAAAAACTAACCCACCTTGCTAAAAACAATGGGAAAAAAATAAATCTTGATGTTCAAGTCAAATAAAATAAAAAAAATTAAAAAAAAACTAACCCAGATAATAGACAAAAAAAACTTAATGTTTCCTAGACCTACAAGCTTCTTTTTTCATAGTCATTATACTAATGAAATCAACAGAATATTACAGTCTGCGGCTTTACGGCATTACGGCTTATGGTTTTATGGCATTACGATTTACGGTTTTACGGCTTATAGTTTTATAGCTTTATGGCTTTATGGTATTATGGCTTTAACTCCAAGTGACTACAATAACAGAGCATACCTAAAAAAAATATATATTAAAGGCAAAAAAAACAAAAGAAACTAAAAAAAATACTTTCCAAGAAAAAACGACGTTAGCACAACAATTTTACAGTGGGAAAAAAAACCAATAGCAAAAATAATGATTATCAAGCAATGATCATTGTTTATATCTCTAAAATGATTAATTAATCATATAGAAATCGCTTGGCAACAGGTTGCTATTTTCTTTTGGCCTTTAATTATAATATATAATTAATTTTTATTTCAAATATCTATATATTAAAATACAAACGTGTGTAACCAGTTGCTTTTTTTTGAATCAGTCTGAATAATGAAAAATTCACAAAATGCATAACACATATATCTGCCAATCATTTGCTCGGTTGAGCCAAATTGCCGTTATTTGACAAATTTTTACCTGAAGTATTACAAGGGTTAATTGCTAGTTATTATTATAATATATATAGAACTGTTATATAGGTTAATTTAGTCCATTGGATTATTGATATATAATTTAGTTCAATAATAGCCCAATCATATAAAATAAAATATTATTTAATCAGAATTTTTTTTTTTTTTTAAGGTGAGGTCTTGCTCATATCTTTATTAGTAATTTAATAAGTTACAAGGAGTACACTATTTAACAAATTATATACAAGAATGGGAGCTCAGTCTAGTCTATTTGCAATATACATGAGGACAAAAGCATTTCGGGTTCTAAAACCTGAAATTAAAATTTGAAAACGAAATTGTTTTTGACCTATTTCACTTGAAAGATGAAATTATTTGATACTTTTTTTGAATAGACGAAATTATAAGGAACATATCAATATAAATTTTATTTGCTCTTCTTTATAAAAAATTTTAATTTTCTCTAATAGAGATGAAATAGGCCTTTTTCAAAAATCTATTTCAGTAGCATCACTAATCTGCGACCTAAACCTACTAGAGTGGTCAAGACTCATCTAGTTTAGAATGGTTAGTATGTAGTTGGTTAAAATACTGTACTTGACCTAGTTGATAGCCCATAGGTCAAGTTTTCTAAGGGCTATCTCTACAGGGGGACAGTGGTTATGGTTACAATGTAATTGGTCTAGCTACCTACATGGGCAGCTGTATTATTTAATCAGATTAACAACACTATTATTATATATATTAATACTTATTATTTTAATTCACTAGCCTATTTTGAAGAATTTTATCACCAAAATAACTGTTCTATTAAGATAATTCTAATGAATCTAAAATTGACAAAATCCAATAATAAGGTTCTAAGATCACTAAAGATTTATACCACTTTAAAAATTAATAATTGTTTAAGCCAATCATTACTGGTAATTCTATGATTTGATTTTGATAATTTGAAATTATCTCAATAAGGTAATCCAAAATAGACCAGCTGATCAAAAGTTATTGGGGCTTAAATATATTAAAACATATTAACTGGACTGAACAAAATAGTTGGACTGGGCATATAAAAAAAGTCCAGTTAGCATCCATAAAAAACTGAAATAAATCCAATGACACACTAAAATATATACTATATATATTGAATATAAGTTAATTAAATAATTTATATAATAATTTATATAAAATGATTTATTATATTCTAATATTTGAGGTATTTTACACAACTATTATTTTTGTATCATAAAATACAAATTTTACTTTTACTCTAAAATCTAATCACTCTAATTATCAAATCTAACTACTTTTAATATTAAATTATTCTAAACCATAGTAATATTAATAAATTTTAATGCTAAAATAAACTTCACAACAAACTGTATCAAAAATGATAAATTTAATAGAGAGCTACAAGATTACACCAACTACAGCCCTAAAATTAACTAGCAATAGAGTTAGCAATCTCTTCGAATCTGATGCATGACGTATATAAGCGAAAGCTTTTTTTCAAAGTTTAATAAAGCAGAAAATTTTCTTCGATTTGTCTAAAACGTGAAAAAGCAAGCTGTTATCATGCCGAAGAGATTTCATTTATAAAAAAAAAAAATCAAAAATTCTTTTAAATTGTATATAATTTGCATTGCTCACATGACCAGTTATTCATTCTGAAACTACCCAGAAAAATTACTATATAATTTTTACTGTCACATTATGATCGAAAATAAGGCGATCAGAAAAGTTCGTATAGTCAAAAATCGCTTATAACTCAAAATCTACATAAGAAACCACCTCAAAAAGTTTTCCTTGAACGATTTTACTATTAAACACTCAAAATACTAATTCTAAAATAGACCCTAACCCTAATATAGACTAACAAAAAAATTTTGTCGAATATCACGTGACAGTAAAATTTTCTGGCGAAGACTTCATTCTGATCGAACAATTTTTCCCTACTCCGATTATATTAAATCTATCTACCTTTGAACTTTATTTTATTAAACATCAAATAAACCATTCGTAATAACTAACACAAGTCGTTACCTACTGATAAATTAAATTCTTAAAAACTTTTTTTTTGTAATTATTAAACATTAATATATCATTATGAGTTATATTTGAATATTGACATCTCGTGTGTTATTCACACATATACAAAATGGTTTACATTATATATTTTTTATTCGAAATATATATGTGTGAAAATGTCTTTTCAAAAGTTACTTTAATATCGACTGTAACACGAACTATTGGATCAAGACTCAAGTTCTTAAAATTCAAACACCTTATAAATCATTTTTAGAATTAGCAATACAATGAGTTGACTGATCCCATGTAGTAGTAACTTCACACGAATTAGAGTCATTATTCGATCTGCCCTCATTGTTAATATCATTCTCTTGTGTGGAATAATAATAAATATTATTATTAACTAAGTTTCCGTTATTTGTAATTTCCGAATCACTATTGTTAAGGAATTGGAGCTCATGAGAAATAAACGGAAAATTTTGACCTTGTAGCATATGATTTTGCTGATTCCCCGAGATACTTGGAGAAGAATAAAGTAATGATGAATGATTAGCCAAAGAACTGCTAAACATGTGCATCTGAGTAGTAATACGGGTTGTAGGTAAAGTTGACCATGGATTAATTAATATTGGAGTAGTGAACTTTGTAGCAGTGTTTGAAATCATATGTGATAAAGAATTGTAGGGATCATAATTATTCATCGTTGAACTGGAAGCTGACGAAGATTGTGATGCGATAGAGTTGTGGCTTCCAATACTGTAACTTTGATCGATATGTTCAGCGTAGTTATGACTTCCGTAATCGTCGTGGTGACGATTCCATAATAAGACAGATTCAGTGGCACTTTGAGGATGGAAAAGAGGACCGTATGGGTGTTGCTTCGATATACGTCTTTTCTTTTTTGTTTTTTTTGCATTTCGATTATTATTAACTTTCGGCATTTTTTCCGCTTTGACGATGTCTTCTCCCGGTTGAAGAGGTCGAAGTTCTTGAAATGCTTGTGGAGGTAATAACTGTTTTTCGTTATCTAAACATAGAGAGAACATGTAAGATTTTATATTTACAACGAAAATAATTGAAAGAAAAAAGATTTTTCACCTTTTCCATCCTCATAAATAATCATATGCTGATAAGTGCCATTAAACTTTATAGATATTGTCTTTTTCAAAAGGCCATTATTACGAAGGATAAAAGTTCCTTTACTACATTGATGGACTTTTAGCCCTTCTGCTTGGACTCTTCTTTGCAGAATCTCGTCTATTGTCTCATCCCGTTTTACACTTCGGTCGCGGGTAGCTAATTCACGATATACTAAGAAATCTTTGATGATTCGACTAGGGGACCAAAGGCTATAAAAGCAATGATAATATTAATTAAATAGCTCAAAAAGTAAACAGAAAAGCTAAGTCATTTGGAAAAAAGTACTTACCGTCCATCGGTCCATCTCTTAATTCCGGATTCTTGTTCGTCAAATACATAGCTAAAGACAATATCAATAATTGTTAATTAAAAATATGAAAAAATATATAATTTTGGAAAAAGGTGCTCACACTTGACCACTTCGTAACTCCTCCTTTTCTTTTTCCAATAGACGACGCGTAGTTCTTTGGAGGATTCCTTTACGACATGCCTCTGCCGATCACAGAAGCGAAAACAAAAAAGAAGGGTTAAACAGTAAAGACTAAAGTATTATCCAAAAAAAAAACTGCGGACCAGCCTTACCAAAAATGATCATTGCATCATTTACGGTTTGGATTTTTCCTACGTGACAGCATGAACAAAAAGATCACGTAATTAACATTCGGCATTTGTTTCAAATTATATTTGGCAGGTAATGATATTCAAAATTCCAAATTAGCAAATTGGGTATTTATGAACATACCGTTGAATGTTTCCATGAGCTTTGATACACGGAAAAATAGTGAATTTTAATCAAGAGAATAATTACTTCCTTTTTTTTTTTTAATAATTACAATAGACTTTTCACAGTTTTATATAAGTTTTTTGTAAAAAAAAAAAAAAAAAAAGGTTTATATAAAAATGGGTACCATTGAGACCGATACGAGTTAATTTAGACACCTTTCTATTGAGTTATATATATATATGTATATATAATTAAAAGAATTTGACAAGAGGTTATCAAATGCATTGATTGATTAGTGAATGAATCAGATATAAATCCACAAGTCATATTATTATTTAATTTTTTTATTATATTTTTTATTATTCTTTTTGGTTTTGTTTTATTTTTTATTATTTTTTTTTTTTTGGCGGTAATCTTTTATTTCGTGATTTACTATTCTAATGACTATTTTTTAATATATCAATAGTTGGCGTAAGCGTGAGATGACGTTGAATCACAGCAAATATATGATTTTGTCGACGTTACGGGTGAACTTTATGTGGCCTGATTATTAACCATAAAAGATGTCGTCATTATGACTATACAACTACTTTCTTAAAAGACGCAGTACAGTAAAGTTAGGAGTTAATGCGCTTAAACGTGAAGAGGTAAACCTTAAATGCATTGAGATTCAATATTTTCAAATACTACACATACTTTTTACTATTCGTTAAATAATTGGATGATTCATAACGTAAAATTAAAATTGTGTAGTTTCACCATAATAGAAAGTATGGCAAATTTCTGGACGTATGACATCAACTTGATGACTTTAGAAATTTAACTTTAACTCTGTATTATTACACACCTGACCGTTCATATTGTTAAAGAAGATACGCTCTAGAGATATGAATAGAGATGTTCTTATTGCGCGAGACGCTGATATCATCCTCGCGCGAATCATATGATCTCGCGCGATTATTTAATTAAAATAAAATTATCGATAAGTGCAGAATTTTGTACGAGGTCGTCGTGTGTTTCGCGTGAGGTCATATGATTGTTGAAATTTATGCTATGTTTGTCGCGCAACAGACACATCTCTAGATATGAACGCGCGCTGTTGTAGTTGAGCTTTACCTTATCGAAAAGGACTTAAAAATATAGAGTATCTAGAAGTAATGGGATAGAAAAAACTACAAATATTGGAAATCTGACTTCAATAACCTTCATAAAGATGTTTTTATGAACATGATTTAGTGCAGAAACATTTCCGAAGCAAGATTTACTTTAACAACTATGTATATTAACGTAATTCAACATAAATTCACTACCAGCTACCGTCTATTTGATAGAACGTATTATTATTATGACTTCGTTACTATAGGAGATAGGAAAAAATAAATCCAAAGTAAAAGACCGAAAACTATATTCTTGCTAAGGGTAACAGGCTATATTCTGTCGCAAACAAGTAAGAATAAATGATTACAACCCAATTACCGATAACACATTGTTCAAAGCAGATTTTATGGACTGCCGTCAATATAAAGGCAAATTAACATTTTAAAAAAAAATTTATACCTTACTTTCACAGCTCATATCTCGATGAATTTTGAAGCTGCCTTGATGATTTAATAATCAAAAAGAAAGCTTTGTTATTAAGCTTTCTTTGACTACTAAATCATCAAGGTAACCAAAATTCATCGAGATATGAGCTGCGAAAAGTAAGGTATTAACTTATAAACAATTACATAAGTTTTCTCCTATCCAAACAGCCATCCGGGTAACAGTATACCCGATCACCCGACCCGAAATTTTTGTCAACCGGGTCAGACTTTTAACAAATCAGTTGACCCGAAACCTTTTAATAATCGGGTCCGAAATTGTTATGGGCTAGAATTTTAGAGCTGTTTTCATAAATTCTGGAACATTTGAAAAATTGCCGATGAATGAATAGTTAAGTTCTCATTTTGATAGCTTATTAATTTCGACTCGGCAACTTATCAATTCGGCTTTCAGTTATCCCAGAATTTATGAAAACAACTGTAATTTATCACAATCAATGTTTTACTGTAAATAATTGGGGTTTATGTGCCGTTACATGAGATACGTGCAACTGTGAAAAAGATTTTGAGACCTTACCTGAAAGACTAAACCAAAAATGCTTTATGATATTTCAATTATGTAAAATTCATAACGCAAGATATGTTTTTATGCTGAAATTTCATAGAGATAATCAGTTTAATCGTTTTTTTAGTAACGGGATGTGATAGAACCGGATAACGGATAACCCGTTTTAATCGGGTATCCGGTTTTAATTTCGGGTACCCGGTTGATGAAAGTGTTTGACCCGACGGGTTACGGATAAAGATTTTCAATCCGGATTGGAACCCACGCAAGATATGTTTATGCTGAAATTTCATAGAGATAGTCCGTCTAATCGTTTTATTAGTAACGGGATGTGATGGAACCGGATAACGGATAACCCGTTTTAATCGGGTATCCGGTTTTAATTTCGGGTACCCGGTTGATAAAAGTGTTTGACCCGACGGGTTACGGGTAAAGATTTTTGGTTTGGAACCCTACCTATAATATACAAAGTTATAGCTAAACTAGCTAGTATTTTTTTTCCTAGTACAAGTCACTCTCGTTATAGTGAACTCTCGATATAGTGAAGACTAATTAAAATCTCGATATAGTGAAGTTAAGCTCAAAGCCAGCTTATATAAAATTCTCTCGATATAGTGAATTTACTAATAAAACTCTCGATATAATGAATTTTTTAAAAATTTTTATTAATGGAACGGATCACTTCACTATAACGAGAGTGACTTGTACTACGGGAACTGGAGTTATTTATTGATTGTATATAAATCTAGATATAAATTTTATTGGTCAAATATTAAAAAAAGGTATTATACCAATCTTAACGATTTGGCACTGTGGCATAATAATGTGGGGTCTTTGCCTTGAAAATGACCTTACAGGACTATGTAGATCTTATGAATAAAAATTAAATTTTCTAGCTATCCAGTAATCCAATTCAAATAAACTTTTTTTTATTTTGTAGAGCTTAGTGAGTTCTACAAAATAAAAAAATTTATTTGAATTGGATTACTGGATAGCTAGTGTCACAGGTTAAAAGGTAGATCTACAAAATTGGGCACAGTTAACTTGTGATTAAAGAAATATATGCCACCCAATTTGAGGCTAAATGTTTGTCTATTGGGTAAGGCGTGTCAGCCAAATAGAAAACAAACAAATGCGAAACTCAAACATCCGAATAACAAGTACACATAGAAAGAAAAGAGAAAATCAGATATAATTACAAGAGGCTGCAATGTTAAATATTTTAATGAGTAAAGCAAAGCCTTTATATAATGTAATTGACCTGGGGGTCGATAGCATAGTGGTTATGCTCCCAGGTCTCCATTTGAAGGTTGCTGGTTCAATTCCGCTTGGTGGCATTTGAATTTGATAGTCAGAACCCGATTTGGAAATAACCGAAGTCACAAGACGTAGTGAGAGGCCACAGATACTTCATGAACTTGTGGCAGCGTTTTCTGTGTAATGTAACGTACCAACAGGGTAGGGAATCGAGGAAGATCGACCATCCCTGCTGGAAGTATAATAATGCGGTGCAACCCCAATATTTGGGCGGCTAAGGGCAAGCCGGATGAGCCTTACATAGTGAACTTTCCGAGCAGCTGAAGCTCCGTCGACGATAACTGAAACACTACGGGATACAGGGACCCGGGAGGTCGTCTGGGCGGCGTAAGACAAGCCGAACGGCTTATCTGAGATGGGTACATAGTGGAGGTAGCTCAAACGGAGGGTTTGCACGATAAGAGCGCTGGGGTTAAGCTTAAAAAAAAAAAAATTATATAATGTAATTATTGTTGTAAGCCCCTACTTTAGAGTTTATCTTCTTACAATCTTTTTAGATAATTCTTTTAAGCCTCATGGTTTCCTTAAGAAAGTGGAAGTTATAAAAACCCTATGATTTCACTGTTGTAAAAGGACATCCTACGGGATTCCAACTTTAATTAATAATAATAATATTTAATAAACTCCTTTAATAAACTCTTTTAATAAGTAAACTAATAACAAATCACCAACATCACGCCTCTGGTGAGTTGCCTTATCATTTAAATTTTATATTTTTTGTGTAGAAGTTAATAAATCTACGATTCACCTCGTAATACTAGAAATTTTAATTTTTATTCATAAGATTTACATAGTTCTGTAAGGTCATTTTTAAGGCAAAGATTCCATGTGTATCATTTATATATGGGGAGGCCTAATTTCCCCCCATAGTTGTAATTGGATACATAAAATCCCGTCTTTAATTGGACAAACTTGATCATGCCACAAAATCAAAAACCATTTTCAATAAAAAAAAACTTCAAAATATTTTTTAAGTAAAAGTATTTTATTTAAGCATTTTCAAAATTCTTTCTGCTATCTTGTAAAAAAAAATTTTTTTAAATAATTTAAAACATTAACGAAACTAAGTAATTTTTATAAGTTTTTTTGTACTATATTCTCAAGAGAATAAAATTTTGCTGAGACCTACGTTTACAAGCTTGCAATTTTAAAATTCACACAAAACTTTTTCTCAATTCCTTCTTTAACTATATTTTTGGCCATGATTTTTACTTTGTTAAACAATAATTAATTGACACGAACATTTGAAATGTTTCAAGTAGGGATCTAAACTGAATTGAAAATCTCTAACTGTCAACTGTCGGGTGAAAACCGGTTGGTAACCAGTTATCTGAAACAAAAACCAATTATCCAATTAAAAACAGGTCACCTGATTGTAATCGGGTAATGCAAATCTGGTAATCTATTGCATGATTTTAGTAATCATTAAACATATTACAATTTTATTCGTAACTTCGAAAGCAAACTAAATCGCATTGTAAATGAATAAAACTATTCACCAAGGTTAAAATATAGCTTATAAATACAAGAACTTTATTAAAAAAGTTTCTTATAACAAGTTACATGCCCTTTATTCTTATTTTTTATACTTCTTTTATAATTAACAAAACTATACTATCACATATATAAAAGAATCAAGCATCTTATAGAGAATACATATAACTTTCGAAAACAGACTACCTAAAATTTATAAATGAAATAAACAAGTCAATTATTTGGATAACAAAAGAAAAAAAGACAAAAAAAACAAAAATAACGACGTTAAAAGGTTATAGATTAAGTAATACAATCTATTTTTATTACCTTCTGCTATTGGTAGACAATATTTCTACACTTAGTATATCTACTTTTTATTACATGATTCAGTATAATTCACCATGATTTAACAAAGGGATGCTTACTATGAAGTTCTTTTGTTAATAAAGTGTTATATTGATTTTTTTTTTTTTTAAGTTTGCTTAGGCCTAAAAAATTCTGATTTTATAGTACTATGCTGTCGTGTAATATCGATTTCAGAAATCATTGGAAACATAAGTCCCCTATTGTTGTATAATGTTTTCAATAAAAGGAATTGGATGTCCCATTTTTTCAATGGGTGACCTATTTGTATTATATTAAGCCGGTTACTAGCTGGTTGGTATATTTAAACTGGTTTGTAAAAATTGCAATCCGGATGACTTTTTTCGGTTCAGTTGATCAGTTGAACAGTTAACCAGATTTGATGTTGGAACCCTAGTTTTAAATACATTTTTATTGATACTAATACAATACTGTAGATAAATAAAATGCTATAGCAAAGTGCTAATTAATAGATTTATTTTAATACCAATGCAATAATAATGTAACTCAAGTTCTCAAAAGCCATTTCTCAAAAAAAATAATTAGCCAGTATTATATTCTTTCAGGAAATAGCTTTCAAAAATCATACAGTAACCCAGATTCAATACTATAATAGATGCTAGTTTGCTGATTGGTACATAATACTGAAATAAATGTTACTACTAAGTTGTTAAATAATTAGTAAATTTTATATACTATGTACAAAACAAAATTAAAAGTTATTTTGTTTTCAGATTTTCGTATAGTAGTATAATTAAAGTAGGTATATTTATTTCAATTAAAATTTATATAATATAGTAAATTTTTATTGTAATATTTGATAAAATTGGTGAAAATTTATTTAATCATATATACAAAATTATTTACTAAAAAAATTTAAGTGTTAAAACTCAAAAGAGCAAAATATTAGTATTAAACAGTGAAAAGAACTACTTAAAAAAAAAAAACTAAAAGAGCAAAGCATTATTATTAAACAGTAAAAAGGACTATTTAAAAAAAAAAAAATCAAAAAAGCAAAATGTTAGAATTAAATAGCAAAAAGAATTATTTTTTAAAAAAATTTAATCAATATATAATCATTGCGAAATTTTAACTAGTTTTATCCAATGGAAAATGATACTTGTATTCGTCCAATAAGAAGAGTGGGGAGAAATTAGTCCAGTTGATAGCAGATTAAAAATAAATTAGAAATAAGTAGAAAAAGATAATATATGATATGATAGTGGTAAGTACAATTATAATTAGTAATAAAATGATAAAAGTATAGCCGAAGTAAAATAAAGAATAATTGATATTGATATTTATGTTATCTGGTATAGGTTTAGAAAAGATTGCCAAATTCTTTCATTATATTCTTTAATATCAGTAATTATCAATTTATCTTTTTTTTTTTTTACAAACGTGACCATGTCTAGATTCTTTATTGTTTTTAGAAAATAACTACAAAACAAATTGTACAATATATTCTTAAAACTATGTGAATGTTCGACTCAGACTAGTCTATCTGCGGCCCAATTTGGCTACGCTCCGGACCAAGGTCCCCCGTAGTCTTCGTTTTCTTCTTTCATTTCAGACTAAGGTCCAGTTTATCGCCAAAAGGCCCGGCCATGCTTTCTATTTTATAATTTCCCTCCTATTACGATTGTTCTCAGCTATTAACATTATTCTATCCGAAAATACTACTATAATTTGTTTTATTGTATCTCTCCATCCACTTTATATATTGTAGTGATTGTAGAGGTGGCCCCATTTCTATGTCATTTCTGGCCTTTATAAGCGTTCCCACTTTTGTTGCATTGTATTCAACGGTTCGGCTAGGTTTCCATATCGATTCCCATATTTCTTTTATTAGTTAATGAAGTACCGCAGGTGTATGTTTAATTTTTTCTTTTCTATTATCCAGGGGTACTAGCGTTTCTTCTGTTATTATTCCCAAAGGAATCTTGTCGTCGATATAAAGCTTTCGAATTCTGCTACTCATTTTGCTTATATCCGTATTGTTCGCTTGAATTTTCACTTCTGTACAATAGTTACCCTATACCTCTTCTAAGATTTCTTCTAGGGTCCTTTCATTCTTCTCGCAGACAGCACGTGGGCGAAATCTTCGGCTGCTTTTCCGCATCTTTGACATAGGTAATTCGGATATTTCTCGGGGTGTCTATTATGTAAGATCAGATAGGTTAGCACTTCGTTAGCTAGTATTTTGATTTTAAGTTCGATGCCTTGGGGTCTGTCCATAATGATAGTGGTGCCCCGCCCCATGAAATATATTTTAGTGTTACATCCCATAGTATTGACGGTTGTGAGTGGTGAAGTGCTCTTAACCTCTGTTGGTTAAACCATTCTATATTATTTCTGGTTTGGAGTATGTGTTTTATCGTCTGGTTTATAGAATATATTATAGAATATCCCTTTAACTTTATTATTAGTTGCTTTGATAATAACTGTTGAGGATCTAATTGTGTCACTATATTTATTTCATCATTCCTGGCTATCTTTAATTCCTCTTCGTATTTAGTTGTTATTCTATGTCCCACCCTTAACTTTTTTATACACTCGGTTATACTGGCATATTCTCTGTTATTTATATTTCGTATTTCTTTCACATGTTTTACTATGCAATCATCTATGAGCGACAGCAATGGTTTGTAATTCGATATAATCTCTACTCTGGCTGTAGGGTTCAACACCGTTAGTAATAGTAGTGTTAACGTAGCTGTAGTGTGAGTTGGCGTCAGCCAGGCCATGATCTCCAAGTTCCAGATATGATTATTATGTTTGAATTTTGCCACCGCTGCTATCCTACTATCTTTATCGGTCATTCTTCTCTTCTTCATGGTTATCTCTATCGATACATGTTTATGTTTATAGTTCTCGTCTATCCACTTTTTCCACAATCCCCTTTCTATTCCTGTGAATGCCAGCGACGTTTTTGGGCTCTCAATATCTCTTGTTTGACTAGGGCCTATACATGTAGATGCCATTCGTTCATTCTCAGTTATGTCTTCGATTCTCATATGTATTTTATATTTAGTATCCACTTGTACCATGTATGCGTCCTCCATATTCACTTCTAGCGTACACTTTTTTCGCTTTAATGACTTGCAGTTCTTTTCACATCCTTCGCATCTTCTTAGGTTTTTGTCATACCTTATCCAATGTGTGGCTATCATTCTGTGTCCTTTTTTACTTGATATCTTTCCCCACTCTTCCTTTTTTGTTAACATCTATTTTGCTTTTAGGTCTGGTGTTATCTTGTTAAACGTAAATGGATTTGGTTTTTTTAAACTCAACGTTGGGTTTTCGTATTCTTCTAATAAACTGCAGATTTCCTTAAACCACTTCGGTTCGACACCTCTAAGTATTCTCTTTATACTATTGTGGAACTCGTCCCATCTTAGAATTTTTTCCCCATTATAATCCGATATTTGCTCTATCCATTTTAACACTGCCTTGTTAAAGCTTTTTTTCAGAATATTAGCACGTTTGCATACCAATAGTATAATGTTTATAGAGGTTGCCTCAATTTCTTCTACTATAGGCCACGGCTTGCCTGCCTGTTGTATCGATATGCCTAGGTCATATACGGTATTTATCATAGTTGCTAATAGGGTAGTGGATTCTGGTTGCGGGAATATCGGTCTTTCTGCTAATATCGATCTGTTGGTAGCAGCTGCAATTTGTAATTGCTGAATTCTATTTTTTATTGGAGAAATATTCATACTATTTGTCATTAATGCTCTAGTAATTGTTTTTACATGCTGCTATTGTTGTATCTGCTCCAACCTTCTCAGGGCCAATATTCCGGGGTGCTGAATAAATGAATTAGGGATGTTTCTTGCTAGTCGAGCTTTGCTTTTGATGATACCGGTATAGAAATTTGTGATGTGGTTCATTTGTTTATTCGTCAGGTACGATACTTGTAGTCTATAGGCCGTCCTTGTTAAGATCACCGAGTTTATAATGTATATTGCCTGTTTCTCAGTTATCTTTTTTATTTTTATGCGGTTTAAACTATTCATCATTTCTTCTATTATCTTTTTTTGTATTACTTTCTTTGATTTATTCAATGTAAACCATCCACCTAAATACTTAAGTGGTTCGTTTGTACTATTTTCTATTTGCACACCTTCAAAGTTAATTGATGCATCTGGTGCCCTGTTTGTTAGTAGTACAGACTTATTCGGGTTTACACTTATATCTGAAAATTTATAAAACGAGCTAGCGATCTTTAAAATTTCTTCCAGGCCTTCTTTGTCTTTCGCTACCCATAGTGAATCGTCCATGTAGGCCATCAATGCTATTGATTGTTTAGTTCTCTTTTCGACTAGATCATCTAATGCCATCTTGTATCCTGTACAATTTGTTGTACCCAGTGTATCAGTGGATCATAATATATTCGCCACATTATTGGAGAGAAGGTTTCTCTCTGGTCTGTGCCATCCTGCACATCGTACAACTCTGACCTCTCCATGTCCAGAATTACCTGCGCTTTTCGATTAGACAGTATATACGATATTATTTCTATAAATTGTAGTAGTAATCTGATTCTCTTTAAAGCTTTCTTTATCAACGGGATATGCACCGAGTTGAAAGCTTTTGATATATCCTGTGCCAAAAGCCATAGTTCTTGCTTATTAATTTCTGCATCCTTTATGATGTTTATTAGATTATTCATCGGTTGCATAGTCGATTGTTGGGGTAGCACCGCGAAATTCCAGGGTGATAATACATTAAATAAAGAAAGAACATGTGCTAATCTTTTGGTTAGTATCTTCGTTAGGATTTTTCTACTATGTTCGATCAATGTTATCGGACGTGTGTGCTCCAATCTATTATCATATACTGTCTTTTTAGATATTGGCCATATATTTGCTTTCGGCCATTGTGTTGGCACCTTTCTTAGTCTTAAACATGCGTTAAGCAAGTGTCAGAACATCTCTCTTGGACCCGCTGGAAGGTTTTTTATCATTTCATTCAACGTGTTCGTTGGGCCAGTTGCTTTATGCATGGGTGACTCTGCTATTATTTGATCTAACTCTACACTCTCTATGTTCTTCATTAAGTCATCGTATATCCCCATTGGAATGTCTTCCCTCTCTTTGTAGAAGCTGCTCCATTCTTTCCAATGGTCCATATTAAATGGATTTTTTTTTGTCCACAATTGGTAATGTTGTTTACAGCTCTCTTTATTTCCCTTTCTTCTACTACTACCTCGTCGAGTATACATATCTTTTCCCAGTTCACTCTATCTACCTTTCTACTCAGGATACTATCAATCATTCTAGTGGTGTTTTCCCTCATATCATTATACTGTCTTTCCATATAGTATTTTATTTTCGCAGTTTGCTCGTTGTTGTTTTCGGTATTTCGAGCTGTCCACAACATTGTTCTTACTTCTTTTAATTTTTTTAGGGTATCTTCCTTCCTTACTAGTAGGTCCTCAGGTTTAATCTCCTCTATTTTTGTCTCCGCAAGCTTATTTAACTTATTTCAGATTTCCTCCAACTGCAGGATTAACGCTACAGCTGTGATTGGGGGCTTCATATTTATGATTTTCCTTATCATCTTGCTTACCAGTGTCAGAGCTGTATGTAGTTTTGTCGCCTTGAAAGAGTGTGCGTAGAACCTCTTTGGTCGGTTATACATGTACGGGATAAATTTATTTGCGGCTGTTTTAACTGCTGTGTTCCATATTAGCCAGGTATTGTCCAATTCCTTATTATCACCAATTCGTTCGAACCTCTCCTTATGTTTCTGCAACTCCTTATCTATAAATCCTCCGAACTTTACTCAGTCTTCCTCTTCCATTTTGTCGTATTTATATACCTTCCGTCTTTTTTGCCGTTTTCCCGGGCCGTCCTTTTTTATTTTTTTTAACGTCGTTTTCCAGCTCGTAGTAAGGATCCTATGGTCACTATTGGTTATCTCTGCCGCACTCTTTAACATCGGTATTTCAAAGTCCGAGATTAGATCCAGGGATAACCATAGATCATCTATTTGACTCTGTAGATCTTTTTGCTCCATGTAGGTTCCTTTATCTTATACGATTCGATTATGCTTACATAACCTATCGAGTTCATAAAGGACATAATTGGCGTATGTCCTTTCCTTTTCTGGTTGGTATTGAAATCCCCCATTACAAAAGCTGACCAACCTCGTGCCTGTGCTTCTGTCACCCATCTTATTATCTTGTTCTGTGTTTTGATATTTATATCCTTTTTGTCTGATGGCAAATATAATGATATGATTCGTTTCTTGTTATTTCCAGGTAGGAAAAGATCTAGCATAATTGCTGTTCCTGGTTCTCTATCGATATTATGTATATATGAGCAAAGGTCGAGCCTTATGGCTAAAGCAGCACCCATACTTGCTTCTCTTGTTCCCGCCTCTACTGGTTTATAATTTGACATGAATACTTTATATAGAGGATTAGTTAAGGCGTAGTTATTATCTTGTTTTAGTTTTGTCTCCGATATTGCTATTATATGAATGTCCTTATCATTACAATACGTAAGCCAAGTTTGAAATTTTATTCTATTAGATAGTCCTTGCACGTTATGTATTGCTATGTTTATTCTATTCGACTGCTCATTTCTAGGTTCATCTGTTAAATCATATATTTTTGTAATATTCTCGTCACCGGCTGCGGTGTCAACTATTTGATCTTTAATCTGACTCATCAAATTCGTAAGCGAACAGATCCTATTCTGGTTTGTCCAATTCAAGTAATTGAAGTATATGTGTTGGCATGTTATTAAAGTCATAGGCTTCTTTAAGTACCTTTATTGTGTCATTCACTTTGTTGTATTCTGTTATTGGAACCGTCACTTTACTTCATTCCCTTCTAACTGGATTATCTTTTCTTGTATTAGACTTATATCGTCAGGTATTCGCTTTTTCCCATTAACGCCTTCTCTTCTTTGTCTTTGTGTTTTATGTTAATCTAGCTTTCTGGCAAGCGGTGGAAAAAGTAACGCTTCCGCAGTCTTCTAGTCGCTTCTACAAGTTGTTCTTGCGTAGTTATTGGTACCTCAATCATTACATCTTTTACCTGTCTGAAATTCCATGGTAACAGAGGTTTCTCTGTATAGTTGACACTTATATAATTTTCTGGCATTGTCTGAGGAATGTAAAATTCTTGTTCTATATTTGCAATGAATTCCAATGCCTCTTTTTTATCCTTTATCGGGAATTCATTTTTTTTTTTAAGTCTTATATCTGACGGGCATTGTGGTAATCGATTCTTATATTTAATACAATCATTAGGAATATTCTTAACTTCATAGTACTCTCTAAGCATATCTAGATGCCTAATGAAGTCTACTCTATCTCTTGGTGTGAAAGGGAATGCATATGCTATTTCGGTATTCAACATCTGTGGAGTACTTGGGAGCGGCAGCTTTTTTTCCGGAAGGTTAAAGTATGAATCTGGTAACCACTTAAAGGTGTATCTAGCTCTCAACTCCGTAATGTGTTCTCTTAATTCGCATAGGTCTGTAGGATCACTTATTGGAAATAGTCCTCGCCATTCTCTTTCCAAATCCCTTGGGTCGTCCGGCAGTGGGATCAGTTGATTTACAAAGTATTCCTCTGGTAGTCTCTCAAATTTGAAGACCTGTCTTAAGGCTCTGACAATCTGTCCTGTTTCCTTTCTATCCTCAATAGGTAGTGCGAATGGCAGTAATTCTTTTAGCATATCGGGTATAAGCTCTGGAGTGTCCGGTAGTAATACCAGCCTTTCCTCTAATACTGTTCTAATATTTCTTCTGGTATTCTCAAATGATATTTTTATAGTGATCTTTGCGAACTTTGCTAGATAAAAAACCCATTATGCTATCACATGTGCATCCAAATCTATTATATCCAGACTCCTCATAAAGTCCATCGCTATCTTTCTACACAGTCCCACAAATATTTGGTCTCTATTGACCTTGCTTGTAATTGGGATGTCATGTAAACGTTTATATCTATCCGTTGCTTTCTGTAACATCATTACGAAGTCTTTCTGATGTTGCAGCTGGGACGGGACGTGTCTTGTAAAGGATCTGAAAAAGGCAGTGTCTCTGTATTGCAACTTAGCTCTTATTGCTGACGGTATTGGGTAATCTACTGGTGCAGTTGCCATTTTATGTTGGATTTTCAAATGCTTCGATCATTTTGTCGTATCCCCACAACTCGCAGTCAAAAGTGTTCCGTTCTTTTTTCAATAGTCCGATCAATTCTGCCTTAACGTCCTCTGCCCATCTGTTATCCACTGAATATTCGACCACTCTTTTTTTCCTTTTATATCGACCGGCAGCTTTACTGTAACTCATATATTTGGTTTCTTGTCTTCCGACTTCCTCATCACCTTCAATGGTATTAACCGATTCTGTTTCCATTCTTTCGCCTTTAGTACCTTCCATCCTTTCTTCTTCTCTTTCCTTTATACTGACTTCTAGTCCGGTATCCATCTCCGTCTTATTTCCCTCTATTTCTATATAATTTTCATTCTCATTTTGTATAACTATGTCATGTGTCAAGACCTCGTATGGATTACTGTGACCAAACTTTTGCTTGTCTATTACTAATTGCCCTGTCACTGTTGCTTTACTATCTACTTCCATTACCGTCGTAGCGTCCATACTTGAATTTCCTTTTGTGTGGTCCACTATGTCAAAGTTGAAAAAACAGTCTTCGTCTAGGATTGGCCGTGCTATTTCTGTACCACTGTCTACCTTAGTTTCTTGAACATTCGGATAGTTTCTCACTTCCCCTGCATTAACCGTTATCACTTGATCATCAACATGGGAATCTATTGTTTGTTGTTTTTCCAAATATGGGTTTTCTGGAGAGAATTTTATGTCAATCACTTCCAGACTTGTGAGTATGTGTAAATCTATATTGGTTGTATCCTCTGATGATATCATCCCTGGATTTTTCGGAGTCAGGGCCGTTTGACCACTTTTTTCTGGCATTACTATCGTTTCCTCCAAGACAAGCGTTGTACTGATATATTCCATTTCATCGTGACCAGTTTTTCTCTTTTTTTCTATGCACACTTTATTCTTATCTATGTCCATCTGGCTGTTCAGTACTGGATATGTGCTCTCCAGAGCTCCGGTATCCATATCACTAGGTTTGTCTGTTGCCAACATAGTCGGCAATTTACTTCTTTGAGTACGATAGTTATTAGAGAACCCTGTCCTAGAGCGCTTTATTTTAACTAAATAGTGTTGGCGGACTCAGATAAAGGCTCTTTCCAACCTTAATTAGTTAATTAATCTCCTTTCCACGATACGCTTAAACTCTTTTTTGCTAAATTTTTTATTTACTTATGGATCTACAGATGTTCGGGAAAGAGTTTCAATTTTTTAATTATCAATTTATCTGTTTAGTAAAAAAATCTAATACAAAAAAAAAAAACAAAAAAAAAAGCAATAAGTTTATAAAATAATAAATAAAAATAGAGCGGATAACTCAAAAAGCTAAAATTTTTACTATTTTAAAGTATTTTTTTGTAATTTTTCTTAAATCAAATTTTTTGGTACTTATTTACTATTTACTATTATCATTATTATTAGGGTGGTGACATACAGTATTGTCATGGGACACAAACACAAATGGTGGACAGTCCAGAACTAGACATCCGAAACATGTCCACCTAAAATTTTTTTTGTCCCGGATGTTTAGCTAATCAATATATGATAACCAGCCAATAAAATTCTTTGTATCCTCTGGAAATTATCACATAACCCAAACTAAGATTCTGTATATTCCGCAATTTGATTGGTTTACCTGGTGGACATGTCTTGGACATAGTAGGGACAAAGTTAAAAATTAGACGGACATTGTCCGTGTACAATATCATATCAGAACAATATTGTGGACATGTCCCGAACGTCCCATCCCGAACTGTCTGTGTCTCTGTAAAATTGGTGGGACAATGTCCATGTACAACACTAGTAACATATATTATGTAATATAATTTTACTATACCCCACTACCCTCTCCCTCCTATATAAGATAAATTTGATTGGTTATTATGAAATTCTATATTTAACGTAAGATTTCAGAGACCCCTCTCCCCTAAAATATTATGTAATATCTGTCACCACCCTTACCATTACCACTACTATTAATTTTTATAATTACCATTATTTAAAAAATGCAAAGATTTATCTTTCTAATTTGCTCATGTAGATTCTACTAAAAAAGAGTATACATGGCAAATGTTTTAATGATCCTCGATCAAGAACTTTATAGAAATTTTCTTTGCAAAAGTAAGAAAAAAATTTATGTTACTATTTATAAAAAATTGTATTACCATACACAGAAGTACAAGCTATTCCCAAATAGAAAAAAAATAGGAGCCAAATTTATAAGTGGATTAAATCTAACTAATTATTTCATTATTATTGTTATAGTAATCTAATAATTTACACGAAGTAAAATCTAATTTTAGAATAATTCACTATAATCTTCTGAAGATTATTTATTAAGTGAATGATTTTTTGCCAATACTATGTGTAACAATTGTATATATTAGAATTTTGCAAATATATAAAGGGTAAACTTAAAATACTGTATTTAAAATAAGATACTAAGTATCATAGAAATTTGATTTTTATCCTGTATCATTTCTCTTTCTTATAAGCTAGGCTGCAAAAACACAAAAACTAAGTCAGAAGTTCCATTAATCTTTTATAACAGATAAAATGTTGGAATAAAAATCATAATGAACTGGATATGAGCGATGAACTAAATAAAGAGCAATAGAGATATTCAAAATAAAACATAAATATTTATCCATTTTAGCAAAGCATATTTTATTTGTACAAATTGACTTAAATCTCGTTCATATTGGCCAAGTACAAGAAAATAATTTGTTTTTTAGTTCTTTGGATATTCCACTATATGCAAAATACTTGAAACTCAATCGAGTGTAACTCACTCCCTATAAGCTCTCATGCTTCTTATGCATGTTATAGTTTAGTCCCAAGCTTGGGACTTAGTGCTGCATGTATTCTCTTTAAATATACAGTATATAGTTTAGTCCTAACCTATAAATTTTACATAATTTGCTCTCTATATATGCACACTCTTTACAAATGCACACTTTTTAAATTTTTTTTATAAATATGCTAGTGATTAGGGCGCTGACATTTATTAGGTAATATTTTAGAGGGTGGGGGTCAAGAAAAATCTTACCTTAGTTAAATTTGATTGGCTAAAATTCTATTTATAGATCTTACCTGGGGGTGGGGGTAAGCCCCTATAGTAAATGGATATTAGGTAATAAATGTCAGCGCCCTTATATGAATTAGACAATTTTCAGAATTGTAATTTTATAAATTTTTATCTTAAGTATATACTAAACCCATAAGTATTACTATATTTTTGAAAATTTCTAACAACTATATTCATGTTTTGTGTTTATTAACTATCTATTATTCTGAAATATTTTGATATTGCTATATATTTAATGCTAGCTATTTAGACTCTGGGTTGGATAGCGCAGTGATTAGTAGGGTTGTTAATGGAGCACTCCAGTCAATAATAAAACATATAACCCACTCCGGAGCACTCCAGAAGTGGGTTATATGTTTTATTAGTGCTGGAGTACTCTATTAACAACCCTAGTAGTTAGTGCTCTGGGGTAATATTCGCAAGGTCGCCGGTTTGAGTCTAGTGGATGACAAAAACTGTGTTGGGATCACGAATAGCAAAAGATCTACGATGAGGCGTCGAACATCTCTACCATTTCCAGATATAGTACTACAACAACAATGAGTTGCATGACATAGCCACAGGGTCATACGACATCCAGAAAAGGAAAAAATCTGACAAGAAACGTCGTAAACATAAGGACCATCCACTATAAAAAGAAACAAGACAAACGTGTATAAAGACAGGGTTACTAACCGAATTAGGAAACAAGATCTAGGAAAAGTCCCACGAGGAAAACCTGACCTGATCCAAACTCAGAAGGGAGTACCTGGGTAGACGAAAAATGGACCTACACAAGCATATCGGCAGAGTAAACTAACTCCTTAAAGTTGATCTAAGAAGCCTTCGGGTGGGGCGCACCGAATGACGGTCCAGCTGGAGTCAGCTAGGAAAACCGGACGAAGGGGGAGTAGGTTAGATAGACTTCATAGGACAGAAATAAATATAGAAATTAGGATATGTAATGAAAATGTAGAGGGCCCGTTGGGTCTCTATGACCAATGACCTTAATAAAGAGCGCCAACAGCGCCCTTGGGTATACCACCAAGAAAATTTAAAAAAAAAAAAAATGCTAGCTATTTTGTATGCAAATTATGTTTTATTAATTATATAAAAGCAACCCCAATATACAAATATACTATTGTATAGCAAATACTTTAAACATGCAAAAATATCAATTTTAATAGGTTTGTAGTTGCTTTTTTAATAAACTACAATGTACTTTATTTAATTTAAGCTATATTTTTTATTATACACTTTTATAGAATTTATTTTAAATAAAGATATTTTAGCAACAACTTTTTAATAATTTTTGTTTATTTTGATTTTGCAAATATATAAAAGCAAAATAAAAAAAAATTATTAATTATAATTAGATAATTATCAAGATACTTTTATTCAAACATTTGAATGAGTGTTGTAACTTAGAATAATAGTCAAGTTGTTATCCCAAGTGACAGGTTGTAAGTTTGAATTCCACTTGGTGCTAATTTCAAAAAATTACATATGTGTTACTGTAACCAGTGTTTTAAAATTCAAATTCAAAATTATGCTTTTTATTTTTTAAATATGCATATATTTTAAATTGGTTGAATTGATCATGTGATATACTTATTTAACTTTTTGCAACTATAAATCTTTTTTTCAAATATGTAAAAAAAAACTAATTATTATAAATATTAAAATATGTATATTTTATGATCTACTAGCAGCTAGGCCAAATTTAGTATTTAAAATACTATTGAATCAGAAAGTTTCTGTTTGCAACTTTATTTAAAAGTTAATCTATATTATTATAGTAGTTAAAAAGGTTATAACAATTTAATTATTTAATAGTAATAATATTTTAAAAACATTTTATCAATACAAAATGTTCTCAAATAAGATAACATTATTTTAAATATTAATGTTCTTAAAAAAAATTTAATGTTCTTATAAGAATATAAGAATATCAAACTTTAAACACTGACTATAACTAATCTTCATCGATAGATTGGGTTATACAAAGATCTGTTATTTGGGTTATACTATTAAAATAGAATATTCTAAAAGTATCCATACAACTTGCATATAGAAAAATACAAGCTGGTATAGCTAGCACAAATTTACAATAAGTTTTTTAGAAATATGTAATATCTGAAAATCTAAAGATCTGAACTTTTTTGGCAAGACCTATACAAAAAATAGCTAGACTTTTGATGGTACTACAGAACAAAATTAGATTGAGTAACAGAATTAAAAAACCAAAATAGTAGTAGAGTTTGAAATGTGCTCTTGCCAACCAGGCTGCTAAAACTACCTAAAAGAAAAAAACATATTTATAGAAACATGAACAAGGAAAAGAAAGCTCATAAGGTACATAAAACCTGGCTAACCAATTCTTCCGAGCAACTAAATTGGAAGATAAGAAATCATATAAAGCAGACTACTTAAATCAAAAGCATATATATGACTAGTTGTACTCTTATTCAAGTATAATTTATAATATATAAACCAAATAAATCCTATGCTTTAAAACAAGCACTTTAAAAAAAAAACAAAAAAAAAAACAAAAATTTTATTATGAAATCTAGTTTTATATTTCTAAATAAAGGTTTTTAGTAACTTATTTTGTATATAATACTTTTTATTTTAATATAATTTTAACTTTAACTTTAACTTTTAATAGTCAATTTATTTATTTTTTAAAAAAATTATAATAAGATAGTATTATCCAAGTTAAAATTAAATAAGATCTAGTGATAAATAAATTAAAATGATTTTAAGATTAGTAATTAGAAATTTTAATATTTAGAATTTTTAGATATTTAAAATTTTGCTAAAAATAAGCAACCTTTAATAAAATAAAATGGATACTTATTATAGCAAAATATTGTATATTATAAATTTAAAATTTAAAATTATATTATAGTCTGATCTTTTATAGCTATATCCTATATAGTTATACCTCTATATAAGTACTCGGGAATATTATGCAATAGACTAAAAAAATCTTATTATAGTCACAAATCACTTTTAATTACTATTATTTTAAAAATTTAGGTTTTATTGATTTTATTAATAATAAACTCTTGTTATAATTACCAAATTTTAACTAAATACAGATTATAAAATCTGATTATCCAGTATTTATATTTATCTATTATGTATATTTAAAATATTATTAAAAATTTTTAAATGTTTGACAACAAATAACTTTTGAATTAATGGCCCAATTTGGATAAAACAACTACCAAAATAGTTGTTTTGATAAGATGATCAAGATCATTAAATCTAATTACAAGTTTCTAAGATCATTAAAAATTTGTATTACTTTACATATTTAAAAATTGATTAAATTTAAGGATAGGATATATATAGACCATTTTTTATATGATCTATATAATATATTGGATTTTTATATAGTAATAAAAAAAGTGTTTTTGATAAAACTTTTTAACAACTAAGCCAATTTGTATTAAATTTATTTAATATATAAATTAAAATAGATTGTTTATAATAGTAAAGTTTCTCAATATATATTACTTTAAAAAAAAATATAATCAAAGTTTTCTGGGACTGCTATATATTTTCTGGGGTTATATAGTGCAGAACAACAAGAGACATCCAATCTATACATATAGGCAGTGTTGTACATTTTGGCTGTCCAAGGCCTTTTTTGGCCTTGTCCATGTCCAAAATGTCCAAGTGTCCAAGATTGTCCAAAGCTTATACAGGCTTTAATAATTATTAAATTTGTTTAAAAAAATATATGATTATATATTTTTTGAGGTGTTGAACACATTCCAGTTAAAATTAAAATAGATTGTCTTAATAAAATTTCAAGTAATTTTACTTTATTTAATTGTCCAAGATTGTCCAAAATTGTCCAAACTACTGCCCAAAGCTGTCCTGCATATAGGTGCCACTTTTGGGAGCTTATATAATCAATTCTGATTGGCTAATTTTTGTAATTGACTTTGATTGGTTAAAAACCTATATATGTTTTTTTTTATATTAAACACCAATTTTTTGAACTCATATAAACTTTAATCTCTTATAACATTTTCAAACCAAAAAATAAAAAAATCCTCTGATAAAAATGTAGTTTATCTAAAAATCTATCAATTTGTTAGAGGGTTTTTTGATTTAGCTTGGTTTAAAGAAGTTATAACACTTTAAAGTTTTCTTAATAAACGTTGGATGTCTCTTGCTGTTCCATACTGTACAAAGAATTGCTAATTCTGATTGGTTGTATCATATCTGATATGATATTTACATGTAAATTATATGATATTGGTTATACAAAATTAATCTACAATCTATTTTATATGAATTTGGAAATATTGACACCCTACCCTTAAATATTTGATAAGAAATCTTTAATGATTTCAAAATTCTGTAATAAGCTTTGAATAATTTTAAACTCATTAAAATTGCTTCATTAAGTCAAATACTCTATTAGTCGTTTTATTCAATTTGGGCTACTGGATTAAAAGTTATTTACTTTCAAACATTTTAAAATTTTTAATAGTATTTCAAATATGCAAAATATATTACAACTACATATTTTTTAAACACTCATTGGCCTGTAATCATGTAACCATATATAACAAGGTATTTTATTTATAGTCACATCTCTATATAATTACTATAATAGATTGCAACCGTCATATAGTATGTTTAAATTCATGTTAACTAGACTATTGTTAATGATTAGATTGGCATTGGATATAAATGTTTTTTATAATATTATATAGACTCATTGTACTTGTATAAAGTGTCTATATGTGAGAATAGAAGTATGTTAGAAGCGTAGCCGTCTAATAATCGTAAGTAAGAAGGTTTCAACAATGTGTATTCGTTGTAGTATATGATTAATTACGTTTATTAATAGGTAACATTTTCATTTGAAACTAGAGATCACCACTATATTACTATGCTAATGAAGAAAAGTACGTTTCGACCTGCTGAACCAACTCATCTTTTTTCTTTGCTGGCTTAATTCCGACGTTGTTTAGGAATTCCCTTAATTGAACCACAGTAGCCTTAATAATTGATAATAGATAGTGTTAGATGATGATGTTATATGATGATAATATCAATTAATAAATAAAGAAAGAAAGAAAAACAAACTTACTTTTGACACCTAAAGAATATAAACAAAAACAAATTGTGAAATAAACGAAATAAAAATTTCTAGATAATTAATAATATAATAGTTGTACCTTTCCAGATTCATACAAAGTTGACATATCAGCTTGTGATCCCTGAGAAGAAGCAAGAGATTTAGACCCTCTAGATGATGCCCTATTAGATACAACAGATTCTGAGTCTTGGCTTTGATATATTTCTTGACTTTGATGATCCGCTTCTGCATTGAAAACTTTAATGTAATCACCAGCACGCTTTAACAAAGTACAGTAACATAAATTTTTAAATTAAATCTTTAATGAATTTGACATAAACACGATTTAAAGAAAGCAAACCTTGCTGATTGCACCATATTTAGGCAAAGTTGCGTCACTTGTTTCTGGTTCAATATCTTTGTTTAGAGCCATATCTTGTAGAACACTGAAAAATCGATTCAAATCTAAACAATAAAATAAAGGTTAACATTCATTTCAGTTAATATTTTATTTATAATTATTATTGTAATATGTGTATAAATCAAACTTGCATGGATTTGGGAATTGACTTGGATTGTAACCGCCTTTCATTTGAAGATTTGTAATTATCGGTTTAATAAAATCAACCATTGTATCAGGTGCTATTTGATTAAATATTATAAATATGATAAAATTTTAATTTCTCTTGACAAATATAAAATAGCATAATAATTTATAATATAATTACCGGGAGTTATTTCGGCCTGATGTGGAAGTGGTCGCAAATCATCTGCAAACGGAAGACTAATCATATTCATACCCGGAGGTTGAATTTGCAGACCATTTTCATCGAGGATTTCGGGCTGAAATTATAATTATTTAGTAAAAGATTTTTAAAAAACTAGATTTAAAATATTTAATAATCATACTTGAGCTTTTAGAGCAACAAATGTAAAAGTAGTTCCATTACGAATTTTTGCAGCACATATGGCAATTTTATCCTTTTCGATCATCTTTTTATGTAAAGCTGCAAAAGTTCTTCTACTACCTTCATATTGCTAATATTATTCAAAAGGTAATTAGAAATAATAATGACTTCAATGATTATATTATAAAATTCATACTCACTTCTTCATCAGGATATATGAAATATGGGTGTCCAATATTGTAATGATATTTAAGTGCACTTGTAGGTTTAAATCCAATAAGTGTTAAACCTATATGATAGAGAGCAATAATAGTTATCAAAATAAAAGTTTAATGTTTTAATGTCATATTTAGTCATAATTACCTTTTTCACCGAAATCTCGGATTTTTGTTAATTCCTCTTTCGTAAAAATAATCTTTATCGAAGCGTTTAAATAAATTTTGAATTTTATAAAGCCTATATTTTGTATAAATGTATGTTTTTATTTATACAAACCTTTTCGCCACCATATGAAAAATAATATTTCATGTCTTCAGCCATTAATTCTTGAACAGTGTCCTAAGACAATTAAGACAATTAAAACAATTAAACAATTAAAACAGTATTAATTAAATATTTATAAACATTTAAGACACAAAAATCTTATTACCGCACAAATCCATTTTGTCTTTGTTTCAGCAAGACGTGTTGTCTCAGCTCTCATATGAACTAATTTATATGGAGGTTTCGTTCTTTCAACTATCGTCGAAAAGCTATATGGTATAAAAAGGATTTATAAAGTGTATTACATAAAATCAATATGACAGCATTCTAATTAATTATCATTTACCCTCTGATTCCAATTGTCAGTCCTTCACCTTCAAATAAACGAAGTGGCAGAGAAAATAAAGATCTCCTTGGGGATTCCTTATTCATAATTTGATTCAAAAGAACATTAAAGTCTTTTGTTGTATTAAAATGAAGATTATCTCCAAAATCATCTTTAGGAATAATTTTCTATACAAATAATAAATTAATTAAATATCAGGCAAATAAATTTAAAAAAAAAATAATAAGAAGATTTATTCATGAACAAACCGAATAAAAAGTATCAAAGTTGAATTCTTCATCTGATTTATTAACACTGAAAAGATTTATTTCAATGTTTGATTCAAAAAGATCCTTTAAATAATATAGTAATAGGTATTAGATCAAGGATTATAATTCATTCCAAAACATGATTAAAAATAAACCTTTGCACGAGTTATTGCTGTACTACGAAGAACTGGATTTGTTGCATGTGGATTATCTTGATCAGTGATAAGAAATATTCTCTTAATCTTAATTGTTTTTGAAGATCTGATGGAAGTAAAAAAATATTTAACTACGCGCAAAAGAATATTGAATAAAGTTTGTAATTATAATAAGAAATGGACGGACAATGAATTGAATAAATCATTGCAAGCCCAAAAAACATCTCCTAGTGTGACTTCTTCACTTGTATTTCCGTATTCTTGACAAAAATCAATTTGCCCTGGTTTTTATGAATAATAATTAATAATAATAATAATAATAATAATAATAATAAAGTAAAAGAAATAATAAAAATAATAAATGATAAAACTTACCTGATGCTATATCATTTAATTCTATAATTCTGTGAATATCTGGTAAATCAATGGGTTGAAGCACATAAATGTGTTTTTTTTCAAGTGCATTTTGTGATTTTTCCTATCAGGTAGCAATGCATAATAAAAACCTTTGGATATCAAAAGTATTCATTTAGAAAGTGATATATGATTACCGTTCCAAATAGCATTACACCCATAAGATCAGTGTCATTGCTAGTAATAATTTTATTCATCATTACAGTAGATGCACACCGAATAGCTGATTTAAATGGTGAATCTTCGTCATTCATCATTGATGGCGAACAATCGATAACAAAAAGAACTGCATCCCTATTCAAGTTTGCGAGCTGACGCGTAATTTAAGTCAATATAATGAAAAATTGAAACAGAATAATAAAAAATGGAAAAAGACACGAAAAGCATGCTTGGAAATTACTTGTTTTTCAACTTCTTCAATTTCTTCTTCCACGTCGAACTCACTAGCATTAGAATCATTCACAACTGACGAGGAACTACTCAACGTTGCTGTGGAAGACATTATTGCTATGAAATTAGGCAGGGATACTAATTATGTCACTTTATATATTGACAATATCACGTGCTTAATTGTGTGCTGCGCTTGGCGAAGAAAATTATTTCTGTTTAACAAGTAACGGGTAACACTTTATATTCTGAAATTATATAATATTTTATTTGCTATCGTTATATAATTAATATCAAACAAATTAAATCTTTTATACAGTAAAAATGATGCAAGGAATTAAAAGGAGTTTCTTAGATGAATTAAGCTATAGCCAATTTTTTCACACTAAAAAGAAATTTGTTTTTGTTGTACAAAGAAAGTTTAGGTAATGGCTAATCCTACAACTTAATTGGTCAATATAATATCTGTATTATTTATTATTATTCTTTATGCTTTCATGATATATGGTATATTATTTCTCTGCAAAACTAAAGTCATGATAATTTTTATTAAATAATTAATAACGAATACTCGTGAAATTTATTAAAGTATCAATCCGACAATCCTGAGTTGTTTGCATTCTCAACACATTTTATACGGGTAGCATCAGTAAATTTTTTTATTAAGAAACCCATTTTTGTTGTTAATTTTTGATAATAATAATTTTAAATATTAGAAATAGTATTACCGATATTAGTTTTTTTTTTTTAAATAATTAATCTAAAAGTCTAGTAATTTATATTCTGTTAACTCGCTAAAATATATAATTTCGAAATTTATGAATTTTCATCATCTTCATCGGCCATCTGGCACATCTTTTAACAATATAAAACAATGTTAATTATCATCTTATGAATTAAAAAAAAAAATCATTTCAACCGTCATATTATTTATTACCTTTCTATATTTTTGATATGGAAATGCGGGAGCAATATCAATTTCATCTGTAGGAAACAACCACTCTAAAAATCTCCAAAATAAATAATCAACAGCCATCACTATGCAGAATATTTTTCCAGCCCATATACCACATCCATAATATCTTAGAAAATTAAAAGTTATAAAAATACAGTTTAAATAAGATCAATTACCAATAATATAATACAGTTAAAATTTTATAAGATGATAAATTTATGTATACGTGATACCTTCGCAACCTTTCCATCAAAGGTGGTGTTTTCAATTTCCATATTTTGTCATAAACCTTATTCGGATAAATTAATAGTTAATATCTTTAATTTTTTGTTAATTTATATCGTGATACAACACACTTAAGCAATTTTACCTTTTCTGTTCGTTCAGCGACATTACTCCAGCTATACATTTCTTTAATTTCATCATGAAATTTTGTTGGTACGGCCTCTTTAAGTCTAATCATTTTGATAGCTTTTAACACTGCATTAACAAGATCTGTTGCAATACCAGAAGAAATAGTTATAAAAACCATAGTCTATTTTGTCCTATATTTACCAATTATTTTTGTATATATTTTCCATAGCTTATAAATGAGTACCTTCTTCTTCAGGTTTGGAAAAAATAATCATATGTCTAGGAAGAACTTCTGGTACACCACCAACTTTTGTACTCACAACAAGTAACCTTTGATATATAGAAGTTTTTTTTTTTTTTTATATAAATTTCAATTTGCATAAGTAAAATTATATTTATTATTTATTACATACCCACAACAAGCTGCTTCAACCATACCAATACAAAATGCTTCAGTTAAACTGGTGTTCAAAAAAATGTGTCCCTTTGTCAAAACCTATAAGAACAAAATAAATAATTGTAAACTATTTTATACAAACAATAGGATCAAAACAGAAATAACTTAATAATATGCATTTTTTTTTTCTTACACTATGTACTTCGTGATGCATAACTGGACCAAGAAATTCAACACGATCATGAAGCAAATTTTTTTCTCTCATTTGTTCTAAATCGATCCTCTTTGGTCCATCGCCACCTTTATAAAATTTATTTTCATAAAATATTCAAAAGAATAAAATATCACAACAAAAAAAAAAAATATTTTAGTATTTACCAATTATGAATCGTACTTTAGGTTCTGCTTTACATATTCTAGGTATAACGGCGACAAGTAGGTCCATACCCTTTCTATATACTAGTCGACTTGCCACAACAATGGTGACTTAAAATAATTATTTATGTTAGAAAAATAGAATTATATAAGTAATGTAATTGTAATAATGATTTATTAGAACCGATTATTTAAAAGAAAATACCAACTAAAATTCTTATCTTGTGCACTGGGATCCGGCTTAAATTGTGATGCAACCACAGCATTAGGGATGACCGATACCATTTGAGGAGTCAAAGCTGCTCTTAAAACCGTATTTTCCTTACTATTTAAGTATGTATTCCAATTGATTGTGAATAAACAATATGAATTAAAAAAAATATATATATAAGCATTTGAATAATAATTATTCACAAACCTTGTATTACTAACACAAATAACATGATCAATATCGCTAAGGGTAAATTTCAGCACTTTATTCATAAGAATACTACTCGCATCCGCAAATCCGAATAAACTATGATCAGTAAAACAAACTCTCATTCCCATTGTACGAGCATGCAATATTGCTTCGTGACATAGTGATGAAAACGCTTGATGACCGTGAACAATATTAATTCTTTCACGGAGAACAATATTTCGAAAGATTGGAAAGAATCCATATATTGTTGGTAATGTTGCTTCTGAATAGATAACCATATGTGGTACATAATATACCTTTAAACCGTTGGTTAGATAACGAACGCCAGTACGATTTCCGTAAGAGTGGGTGATTATTATAACCTAAGAGAATAATTTGTTAGTTAAATTCGAATTTCGAATAGGAAATGTAATTTTATAATTAATATCGCACCTTATGTCCACGCTGGGTTAACATAAGTGATAATTGGTATAGGTGACCTTCTACTCCACCCATGTTTGGATAGAAGAAATCCGATACCATTCTTTTTATAAGAAAAAAAAAATTTAATAATGTATTTTATAAATTTATTCTTGAAGATTAATTCGTAAAAACTCACGCAATATTATACATTATCGTTATTTTTTCAACGATACGTTGTAAAAGTAATTAAAACGGGTAATTTTTAGAATCTAAAAATTAGTTCTCAAATTATACCAAAATTCGTGATCACATGGTATTTACTTATTTGTACCAGTACAACCTTCCTCTATTATAGGCGGTATCGGTATAGAAATTTTGGATTTAACGAAAATTTCAATTTGACATACAATACTAATATCGAAAAATTTTGAGCTATATATATGCTTTAAACTGCTTTTATCACAATGTGGAAATTAGAATATTATCATATCCGGATTATATTTTTGTTGTGGAAACTAGTATTTTCCTAAATGAATAATTACTCGAGGATAGTTGGATATGGTTTTAAATTATTACCAGGGGCAGCAGAGAATTATTATTTTGATGATAGTAGTTTAATTCGTTAATTAATAAATTATAATATTTTTAATATTTTCTTTGAAGATCATCTGCCTAAATTAGGTTAATGCGAGTCAACTATCTAAATACGTCAACAACCGGGCAAAGAAAATTTCGCTTAGCACGGTCAAACAGTAGCCGTTTTTGTCAAAAATCGTTTATAGCTCAAAACTTGATCCATGAAATGTCTTCTATGAATTAATAAAAAATTTCCTTATAAAATTTTGGCATAGACAGTATCTTCAAACCTTCAACACGAAATCTTTACTACGAAATAGGTTCAATTTTTTTTTTTTTTTGGTTTGTTAATATGTCACAGCATTTTTGGAAAATTCAATCACCTCATTTAACATAAAAATTATGAAAAAAAATACAAATTTTTTTAAAAAAATCGCTGCAACTCAAACTTATGAAGCCATGCCTTAAACAAAAAAATTGGTCGCAAATTTTAATGCAACCCGCGTTATTTGACCTTAATATTAATTCCCAATATTACTATAATAAATGTGTTATTTTTTGAATGTTTTTTGTATCAATAAGAAGTTTCGAAAGTCTGATGTAAATATATTTTCTCGATGAAGGAGAGCATTCCAATAGGAACTGGTGGGAAAATTAGTAAACATACCATTTAAATTAAACGACAAATATATTTAAAGACAAATTTATTCAAATATTAAACAAATTTTATTTGATAATAATAATAATAAATACATCCTATTAGAATCACCTATCTCAGAAAATTTTTGAATTCAAAACCACTAAGTATAACCTACACCGGCCAATTTTTGTAATGAATAGATGCCAAATTTTTTTCACCAGTTTGTGAAGATGATGGAGTATCCAGTCTATATGATGAAGGTGGAGTATATGCCGGCCTTCGCGTTCACCCTTTCAACACAGACCTTGATTATAATAACCAACATTATTTACCCACATCGGCAGACGTTTCGTCAAGGTTTTATTTCATATTTCGTCTTTTTTGGGCTTGATTTCGTCTTGAGAGAGTTGTCGAAGGGTAGTGTTACTATTAGAAAAAATCACGATCTTTTTTTTTTTTATTAAAAAAAAAAATTGTTATTAGTCTAAGTAAGTTATGGTTATTAGTGAATATTTACATTATGTGAAGATGTGACTCAGCCGTAGCCACATGCAACTATACATTTAACTTAAATATATACTACGAAGGATCTACTTATATGGGGTCTGGAAAGAAAACTCCCCAGTCCATATAATGCCTTTACAAAATCTGACAAGTGGATCCCAAAAAATATACGTTATTGGAACTAATCATCTGCCAAGAGAGATTCATAACCGATTCCTCATCCAGAATCAGTAGTTCTTAGCCCATAACATCCATCCACCTCTACTGTCAGATTTTGGAAAGTTCTATAGATTTCTACATAGAAATATAAAAAGCAAATCGTGAATTGCAACAGCCCCACCCATTCCAGTGATAATATAAAAATTCAGCAAATAAAAAAAAAAACTTACAATTAATTATCTCCGAACGAAGTCATCTATATCATTTTGGTATTCTTCTGAAACTTGTTCGTTAACTTTACTGGATTTCTAGACATTTTGCATATATCTATTTTTTTTTAAAAAAAAAAATTGTTGTTAGTCTAAGTAAGTTATGGTTATTAGTGAATATTTACATTATGTGAAGATGTGACTCAGCCGTAGCCACATGCAACTATACATTTAACTTAAATATATACTACGAAGGATCTACTTATATGGGGTCTGGAAAGAAAACTCCCCAGTCCATATAATGCCTTTACAAAATCTGACAAGTGGATCCCAAAAAATATACGTTATTGGAACTAATCATCTGCCAAGAGAGATTCATAACCGATTCCTCATCCAGAATCAGTAGTTCTTAGCCCATAACATCCATCCACCTCTACTGTCAGATTTTGGAAAGTTCTATAGATTTCTACATAGAAATATAAAAAGCAAATCGTGAATTGCAACAGCCCCACCCATTCCAGTGATAATATAAAAATTCAGCAAATAAAAAAAAAAACTTACAATTAATTATCTCCGAACGAAGTCATCTATATCATTTTGGTATTCTTCTGAAACTTGTTCGTTAACTTTACTGGATTTCTAAACATTTTGCATATAAAAGGTTAGCATGATAATTATTATACAAGAGCCTTTTGATCCTTCAAAAAAAATTATGTCAAGTGCATTGTTTAGGCATCATTCTATTTTGCACAACACTATATTAATAACCATTACATTAATGAGCTCCGACTTTACATACTGTCATAGCATTACCCATATCAGCAGATTTTTGATAACAAATTAACGCTTTGGATTCATCCTTTTTAACTCCAATTCCATATCGATAACAATTACCAAGACAATATATTCCATCATCAATACCCATGCCAGCAGACTTTTGATAATAAATGAATGCTTTATATTCATCTTTTTCAACCCCAATTCCGTAGCAATTAGCAACCACGTATATTCCGGATTTCTGATAATAAGTAAATGCCTTATAATAACAGCCAACATTAAATTTTCGCCTTATGTTCATCCTTTTTTATAACAATAACCAATGGTAAATAATCCACACATATCAGCAGATCTATGAAAATAAATAAATGCCATATGATTATTGTTATAACAATTACCAACGTCATCCTCAGCAGATTTCTTGTACGCCTTATGTTCATCTTTTTCAACTCCAATTCCGTAAAAATATCAATATCCAACCTTATATGTTCCATAAGCATGACCAATATCAGCAGATTTTTGATAATAAATGAACGCCTTATGTGCATCCTTTTCAACACCAATTCCCTCTTCATAACAGGTACTAAGTGCAAATATTCCATCCGCATCACCTATGCCAGCAGATTTTTGAACGATTTCACCGATACATTATGAGTGACGGTCAGGATCAGATCTACAGAGGTCATGTCCGGTAAGGTGAATAATTGTGAATTGATTTACAGGTTTCCATAATAAACGAATGCCTTATATTCATCTTTTTAAACACCAATTCCATTTTCATAAAAATAGCCAGCATTATGATTTCCACTACCATTACCCATATCAGCAGATTTTTGATAATAAATGAATGCTTTTTTTGTTCATCTTTTCAATCCGATTCCATTTTGATAAAGAAACCCATTGTTTCCAGGAGCGTGACCTAAATCGGCAGGTCTTTGATAATAAATGAATGCCTCATTTGCATCCTTTTCAACTCCAATTCCGTTTATATAACAAGCACCGACGTTACATATTCCCTCAACATAATTGATATCGGCAGATTTTTGGTAATAAAATGAATGCTTTTTGATCATCATTTTCAACACCAATTCCATTTTGATAAAGATAGCCAACATTGTTCATTCCAAGAGCGTGACCCAAATCGGCAGATTTTTGATAATAAATAATGCTTTTTGTTCATCTTTTTCAACACCAATTCCATTTCGATAAAAATAACCAACGTTGCTCATTCCAGGTTAGTAAAAAAAAATATACTCACAATTCTAATGCTTCGCGTTCACCCATATCGGCAGACGTATCGTCAAGATTTTTATTCACCTTTCGTTTTTTTTAGGCTTTATTTCTTCTTTCTCCATTTTGATACGTTGAAAAAGTTAAGGTAATGTTACTAGTAGATCTTTGTTTTTTTAAAAAAACTGATGTTAGTATAGGTAAGTTAAGATTATTGGTAAATTTTACATTATATGAAGGTGTGACTCAGCCGTAGCCACATGCAACCATACGTTTGACTTAAATATCTACTAATGTAAAATCTACTTATACGGTGTCTGGAAAGAAAGTTCACAGTCATCTTGCAACTGTGGCCACAACTCCCCAGTCCATATAATGCCTTTATACAAAATCTAGCAAGTGGGCCCCAATATACGTTATGGGAACTAATCATCTGCTAAGAGAGATTACCGGTAATAACTGATTCTTTATCCAGAATCAGTAGTTCATAACTGATTCCTCATACGGAATCAGTAGTCCCTAACCCATAACATCGAGTAACCACTCCGTATGTAGATTTTGAAAAGTTCTATAAATGTTTACATAGAAATAGAAAAGCAAATCGTATATTACAACAGCCCACCCACTCCAGTGATAACATAAAAATTCAGCGTAATAATACAAAAAAACTTACAATTAATTATCTTTAAACGAGGTCATTTATGCCGTTTTTGGTATGCTTCTGAACTCGTTCGTTAACTTTACTGGGTTTCTAAACATTTTGCATATAAGTAAAAGGTTAGTATGATAATTATTATACAAAGTACATTGTTTAGACGGTGTAGTAAAAAAAAAAAAAATACTCACAGTTCACCGAACTTTTCAATACATGTAGAAAAACGTATTTATCGTAAAGAATTTTTAAAAACAAAAAAAAAAACAAAAGGTCACGAATGGTAAAAGGTATTAAACAAGTGTTTAATTAAAATCTATTTATAATTAATTCGCGTCATTCTCACATGATCAACTAATCATGTGGCCGTTTTCTGCGTATACTTATTTGCGCTCGTAACAAGAATAAATCGACAATATTTCAGTATTTAAAGAAAAAGAAAAAGCAAAAATAAAGAGAAACGCATTATGTCATATCATATCTGTTGTGTCGATTTATTCCAAATATGTTTTGTGTTACAGGCGCAAATCATGAGACCGTTCCAAATATGGGCTAGATCGCCACAAATTTTCACAGCATGTGATCAATGTGATGCACCAACAAAATTTTTTAAAGTTCGTTTATGTTAGGGTTAGGGTAGTGTTAGGGTCTATGTCAGGATTAAAAGTTGGAGATCCTATAGTTGATAGTAAAATCGCTCAAGGAAAACTTTTTGTTAGAGCACTAAAGGTGGTTTCTTATGCAACTTTTAGTGATTTTTGACAAAACGACGTTTGTTTTGAATTTCCCTGATTGTGTTACGTTACACCTGAACTCGTTATTTTATTTACTACCCAGTACAGCAGTATCGCCAACAAAATTTTACACTCACGTGATTATTGGCCAATAAAAGATCATAATTTGGTGTAACGTAACATGATCAGGAAATTCAAAACAAACGTCTCAAAACGTCTCTTTTGTCAAAAAAAGCTTATTTCTCAAAAGTTTGCATAAGAAACCATTTTTTTTAACTAAAAAAAAGTTTTCTTTGAGCGATTTTACTATATAACAACCTAAACCCAAACCTTAACTGAGCACTCACCCTAACCCTAACCTAACAAAAAAATTTACGTGAGCGTAAAAATTTTGTTGGCGCACCTGGGGAAGATGTTTTATTTGCCAAAATCACGTGCCGGTAAAATTTTGGAGCAATTTGACACACCTGCACCTACTTTTTAATACCAACCCCAAAAATTTATTACGTTTTTGAGACATGACCTTGCTGAAGCTATCCGATATGAATTCAGATTAACCCGGGATCAGACCGAACAAAAGTAAACATAGGAGAAACTCGTATCCGATAGATTCCGAAATAATTGTTACACAAACTATTTATATGGGCAATTGAAAATTTTACTATCCATAAGTTTAAACTTAAAGGTACCCCCATTTATAAGCAAAAGTTCTTCGTTTTGAGTTTTTTAACAGAAAATCTTTTCCAATCGTTTTCAACACTTTCCTCAGAAAGTTTTCATAAGAACAAAGGTAGGGCGTTTGGTAATTGGTGAGTTTCTACTACGTTTTAAATTATGAAGTCAAACAATAGATTTATAAATTCTTAAACCGTGAGTGTTATACTAACATAAAATTTTATATATTTATTAAACAGGCTATACATTATAAATACTTTAACGGATTTATTTTATACACATATATCAAACTGCCTCTGATATGTATAATAAATACAATGGTGTGATTTAATTACAGTACTATGGAGTAGTAACATAACGTTTTTTCAGTAAATTCTAATGGTTGAAAAATATAATAAAATTACTTTAGTATTAAAAATGCTTTACTTTTATTAATTATAAATTCATTTTTTTCGCGTATTTCGTGTATCAAAAGAATTTTTATTGATTTGATTGGTCAATAATCACGTTTGGATCTACATCAATTAGCAGTTAGCCGTAGTTTCTTCTATGCTACAAAAGTGTTTTTTACTCTTATGTGTATTATCGTTATGACGCAAATTTTGTTTTTATTGGAGTAATTCTGATTGCCCAAAATTAAAGACTAATTTATATCGATACCGCTCAAAACTCCGTGAAGTTCAAAATATGCCATTTTATTTTAGTTATTTCGTTTTAAACGATAAAAACTTAATATAATGACTTTAATTAAAGTTGGTGGAAACATTCGATCCCATTCGATCTCATTCGACCCCAAATGCTTATATAAAAAATACGTTTTCAAATTATAATCTAGCAAAAATTTTAGTTAGACTTAATTATGAAAAAAATTTATATAATTCGTGTAACGTTATTTTTTCAATAGAAATAAACAACCAAAAAAAATAAATTTTCGTCATGTTTATTATATTTAAATTTTTAGATACAGATAAAAATATCGAAATTCATGTAGAACTCTTATTAATCATTGAAGTTCTTGATCAAGAAAAACCCCCTCACTTGACCCATGTCAAAGATCGCTTATGATTGGTCTCCCAGTTGGCGCGATTTGGTAGCTAATACAGTAATAACGGATAATATCATCTTACTCATTCACTAAAATACTCATTTTCATGTATCGTATTTTGAGGTCCTGCGCGTTATTTCGGGACGCGCATACGCGATATTTTGAATCATTTTGGCAAATTTAGGTTACCGGCTCGAAAACTTCAATCAAACATATAATATACAGTAAAAGAAATTATAATATTAGCTTCTAGTCGTTTGAAATTTTAACCAATCGCATATCTGATATACCTATGTACGTACGTAATACTGCAATTCTTTTGGAGTAAACTCGCTAAAATGAAAACTTAAATCACTTGCATGTTTCCACTTGCAACTCGCGTATGTATATTTAAGGGGGTGCGTTATTTTGAGACGCACATTGGCGTTAATTTGAGTCAAAAAAAAAAAATCAATTTTCAAAAAAAAATGGAAATTTCAAAATAACGCGCATGTGCGTTATTACAGTATACTGCTAAACTTTGTTCTTTCACTTTTTTGTCCGGCTCTTGATAAAGGTAGTGTTGCCCGTCAAGAGGTTAAAGATAATTAATTGCTAAGTCGGTAATATGGACTGATCGATATCAATGATTAATACAAGCCACTTTCATTATAATGAAGTAATCGGGATGAGAGTCGTCAATCAGTAAATTCACTATATCAAGATGGTTTTTATATATATAAACTGTTCTTCACTATAACGAAAGGTTCACTATATCGAGAGTTCATTATAACGAAAAGTTCACTATATCGAGAGATCACTATAATAAGAGTGATTTGTAGTACTGTACGAGTAAAGGTTCTTATTTATCAGAACCTTCCTTATTCTCATATCCGTTATCAAAAAAAATTTAAAAACATCCAAAGAAAAATTATTTCTTCCTACAAAAAAAGAATGAAGATATTTAACTTGCTATTCATAAGGGCACTTCTTTATAGTCTTTACTAAAAACTTTTTTCTTTAATCAGATGGTCAGAAAATTTTAAATATTCCCTTACCAGAAATTCAGAAGAAATCTAATGCTCGTCCGATCAAGTTCAATCAGTACCCTAACGATTAATGGATTATCTAGTAGGGTTATCACTACAATTATACATTTCGACATTACTAGTTTGTTTATATGAATTCCAAAATAACTATACTATTTAATGTATTTTGAGATAAAGAATGCAAATAATTTCACTAAATTAATTTCGCCACTAAGGAAATTGATTTCGACAGACTAAATGTCGAAATAAGTTTTTATTAAGAGGAGTGAGTAATTTAGACACCCATGTATAACTACAATGTTTTAAGATAAATTAGAAAGTTTTAAAGAACTGGAAACAAAGTCCCAAGAATTCTTGTTTAATTACTGTTATAAACAAAAATGAAAACACCATCGTTATTTCGTTATGCAGGTCCTCAACAATTAAAATTTCACCTAATGCAAGAGATCACATATGAAATTATCTTTTCTTATAAATATTGGTATGTTATATTTTTCATTATAATTAAAATATACAGCATTCGTAAGTACCGTACGTTGTGACATAGATTGATAAGATACCGATTCTCCGAAGGGATTCAAAAGTATATTATTTTGTTTAAAATTAATAGTATTATACTTTTAATTTGTTCATCAAATAACTACTGTAATTGATATATTTTTATAAAATAATAAGTTCAGAGAAATCGCTATGATTAATGAGATACAAAACTGATTTTTGGAGTAAGATGAGATCCTTTTTTAAAAAATTCACTAATATCAAAAATTAAAAAAGCAAAAAATTTTTATAAATTAAATGCTTATAGATAGTTTTGAGATTTTTAAAATTAAAAGGAATTAAAAGGAGATTAAGAAGTGGTGAAATTCTTTTCATTATGGTTTTTCACGGCCAATAATTATTGATTCATCAAGAATTCATTGTAAAAAAAAAAAAGAATTTTAAATATAATATCGAGAAATAATACATTTGCGGTGTTAATCGAAAAATGATCGGAAAGACTAAATAACGTTGATATTTGCTTTTCATTGCCTTTAAAATTCCTTGCACACCTCATTAACATGAATTAATTTTAGCTAAATTAAAACAAGGTATATATCATATATCGAAATATATATTGTTTTTTACATATTCAAATTATCGAACTCATGAAGGGAGAATTCTGATTTTTTAACTGCATGATCTAGTCTAATCTTCAAATAAACTTACGCTCTCTAAGAATTGATTAATTACGCGATTAGATATTATCGATTTTCAAATAAATAGTGAATACAGTAAATACTTCTATTATATAATTAAAAAAAATATATGTACTCACCAATTGATTAAATTTGCGTACATCAATAAATCATTCGATTTACAGAAATTTTGTTGAGTAATTCTACTGTAAGAGGCAACTGGGCAGCGACACGGACTACTCAATCACCACCGAAACAAACAACTATCACACAACATACCTGATAGCGTATCAGGTATATTTTATTATAGGCAAGTCACGCACACATACTATTTCTTCATGAAGATCAAACCGAATATAATAAATCACGCCATAATCGTTTGCAAACGATTTCCTCCTTTGTTTACCAAATAATTGCATTATTCATATGATAAATTCTTCCAAATTCGTCTCACTATTCGTACAGCCACCCGTTTATCTTCAAGAGCGGGCTTGATTCACTGATTCATCCGAATCTGCACGAGAACTTCTGGAGGGCGGGTTAGTCTCTATGAACTTGGTTTATAAGATCTTGGCAGTCTTAGGGTAACTTTGGCGATTTCTTAACGATTTCTTTGGGGAGCGCAACATCTTCGAAGCGGAGTCTGGTCACGTTTTCTGTCACGTGGTGCAGAAAATTTGCGTAACGATTTGCCTCTAACCAAAGACACGTAAAAATTTTTTCGATTAATTTATGCAAAAATTTCGATAAATTTCGATTGATTTATACAAAATTTCGATAAATTTCGATTGATTATACAAAAATTTCAATAAATTTCGAGTCTTTTATAAGCAATTTCAATTTATTTTGACCAATAAAACTAATTTAAACAAGAATTTCAATTCAATTCTATTTAAAATATAAATATTGAGAATTCAAAGAGAATTTTCACTTAAAAATTTTCCTGCCCTCATTTAAAATATTGTTATCAACAGAAAAAACTACGTTCTATGCCAGATAATTAAGTTCAAAGAAGTTAGTTGAAAAATTTTTTTAGTGTTGAACTCGTCCAATAATATTATTTTCATGTGATTTTTTATGATTTTGCCGAAAAATTGAAAAATTTCGATTTGACCAAAAATTTTCGATTTCTTTCAAAAAATTATTTTCGAAAATTTTTACGTGTCCCTGCCTCTAACACACACTACTCAAGTATGTTTACCCGATCATCCTGATACGCATTTTCGTTGAAACCCTTTAAAATCAGAATAAATCAGAATAATTGGATCATTTTTAGAAATATCGTCGTTGTGACCTTGGTACTATTTGATAGCACTATTCTAATTATCACCAAGTGAAATAAGATTTCCTGATCTTTATTGTTTCATTAATACTTTGGACTTTGAATTATTGTGGTGGCTGAAGCTGAAATTGGCTAAGATGAAATTTTGAAAGTTTTATTATCATTATGAAAATTTTAAAATTTGTGTATATATATATATATATTTTTTTTTTTTTTTTACCCTGTTTGTAACTTAATAGTTTAGATTAGAATTTAGGGTTAGAGTTATTAATTAAAGAGTATAGGTGAGATTTTAGTAAGTTTTTTAGATCTAAATTGAAATTTCACTTCAACCAATTTCAAATTCAACCCTCACAATTATTGAGAAAAAAAATGTGACTTAAAATATTGACATATTTAAGATATGAATTTTAAAATTTACACATACATAAAATTGCATCATTGATTAAATAAGTAAAACTTTAAACGATTAAAGTAATATCGATATGTGCAATACAATCGTGGTTGACTAAAATAATAATTTAATGGCACAAAGTTTTGAGCAGAATCTGTTTGATATTAACGTCAATTATTCACAATATTCAGATTGTAAAATATTTGTTTATCTAAAATAATTTATCAAAGGAAATTTTAAGTGATGTACAAGATTTTGGATGATTATTCGGCCGACTTGACATTAGTAAATTTTAGTAAATTTATCAAATTCGGCCGAATTATCCTAAAAACGATATTATGGATCCACATTGCAGTCTATTGATGTCACAACCTTGCATCATTAACTATCGTAATTATAAATCATATATAACTAACACTAAAATTTAATGAAATCGGTTAAATATCACATAACTAGTCGTTTATTCTATTCATCAACCGGTTTTTATTATAATTAAATATATACAAAGCAAAGTCAACCTTTAAAGTCAATGACTATCAGTCTTTTTTTATTAGAATGCTTCAAAAAAAGCCTAAAATTCATTGTTGCATAATACTATATAATAGTACTACAGCAAATATTTGACTTCAATAAAAAATTGACAATGAATATATGTATTCATTATTAACATGACGAGTGTGTATAATATAATTCAATCAAACTTTGACTGCGTCATTGCATGATGCAAATTTTAAGGTAATTTTTAAGGTACAAAATGTAAATACATATGTATTGTAGAAATATATGTTTCTATGAGTTTCAATTCTTATCTGAAAAAGAACGACTTTTTTTTTTTTTTTGGCTGACTTGTGTAAGGAAAAAACGCAAAGGTATCATTGGATTTTTGAATCACATTCACATTCTAAAAAAAAAAAAAGAAGGAATAATATACGATTTATGTGAAAAAACTCCTGAGTGTAACGCAAGTGATCGATTGGCTTAACATATATGTAAAATAATGGAATCAAGAAATTAATCTTTTTTTCAAAAGATACTTCATATTGATATCAAAAATATACTGCAACGCGCTTTCGTTCTGTTCTAAAATTGTCTTTATTATATTGTCATAATTAACTTAATATAGATGTTGTCAAATAAAATCAAATTGGCAGAACTTTACAAATTAATGAATGCATATAGACAAAGAGGTTGTGTTGATACTCTCGAACATTTGGAAACAAAAACAAATTTAGTAAATATGATTAATGATTTTAATGAAAATGGAATTGATTTGAATTCCGTACCATTTGAATATTTTAAAAGATATTTTAAAGCTTTGACTCATTCAGAAAAATTGGTTAGTTAATTCATGATTTAACACAAATTCATTCTAATTATATTTTACGTATTAGGATGACGTATAAATTTTAAATTTATTATTATTATTATTGACAGCATGTAGAAGATTTTGAGAAACATATGCCAAATGTATTCCATATGACAAAAATTGATTCAGGATCAATAGTTCTCAGGATTCAACCCCATGTGCGATGTACGTTGGGAACAGTCGAGAATAATAATCAAAATAATCAAAAGTACAAAGATCAACATTTACGTTCTTCTCATTCCTCTTTATTAAATGTTCGAGAAAAAGATTATTATCATCAACATCATGAAAGTAGTCATGAAAGTAATCATGAAAGTAATCATGAAAGTAGTCATGAAAATAATCATGAAAGTAATCATGAAAGTAATCATGAAAGTAATCATGAAAGTAATCATGAAAGTAATCATGAAAGTAATCATGAAAGTAGTCATTATAGAAGTCATGAAAGTAATCATGAAAGTAGTCATTATAGAAATCATTCTAGAAGTCATTCTAGAAGTCATTCTAAAAGTCATGAAAGGGAAGAAACAAATTATAAAAAACATTCAAGGATCGACGACGATTTGAAAAAGAATACAACAGGACCACCATGGACAAATCCTTATGGCTATTTGCCATCATATTTTCGGAACGAGAGCCGTCAATATGAAATGTATCACAATGATTATAGGAAGAGAGAAAAAAGTTATGATTATTGGGATAGATATTTACCTGAACGACCATTAAGAAATTTATCACCTAATGAATATTATTATGATCAATATTATAATCGACCTCATAAAGAAGAATCAAGGTTTAAAAGACGAGAAAGTATATATTACAAAGAAAAATTCCATCCTAATAAATTTAATGAAGATTCAAATAACCAACGTAATCATTACTATAAACAACCGTCACCACAATCACAAAAACATTCAAATTATATTTCTCAACCTTCGTCAAAAACTTTGATCTCTACCGAAAATAATAAATTCATTAAAAACTTTGAACAAAATGAATCCATTTTTAATAAAGACAAAGATAATTATAATGGAATAAAAATGGTTAGCGAGATAAAAACGACCGAACTTATGAAAACGGTGGAATATGTAAAGACAGATAACTCGGAGAAACAATTAAAATCCATATCAAAGGTAGAACAAACAGATTTAAGAAATCAAATTAATAATAGATCACGAGAAAGTGGATTTGAAAAGTATCGTGAATTAGTAAAGAATTTCCAAGGAGTACCATTTTTAATTTTACGAGAAGATGTTCCTAATCTCTCTGAAATTCAGAGAGTTGCGTTAGAATTACTCTTTTTGTGAAACAATCCTTTGTTTTTTTTTTTAATCCTATTATTAAAAATTTTTTTTTTTTTTTTTTTTTTTTTTTTTTTTTTTTTTTTTATTGTGTGATAATCCCTACTTACAATAGTTACTTGAATTAAAAAGTACAAAGCAAGAGCAGATCATATATCTTTATTTTATTCATAAAAAAATATTATGACCGAGCTAACTTTAATATAAATAAAATTATTTTGTTGCATTATTACGGTTATTATGTCATAATTCTTTTTGTTGATAATCCACTCGGACTCTAATAAAAAAAAAAAATTTTTCGGTTCTAATATTATTTATGGATACAATGTTTCGGATATTTACAATAACTATAATACCACATTATTGATCATTTATGCAATTCTATTGTTTATTGGCGCAAAATTAACCCCATACAATTGATATTAATCTCAGTTTGAATTTTTCGGCATAATTAAGAATTTTTGCTGTACGTATAATACTGTAATATGTTATATCTGATATGTTATATGTTAAAATACACGCAACTGTACAAACAGTACAAACAGTACAAACAAAGTTATACAAACAAACAGTTCATTCCCATGAGTGTGTTCAAGTTACTTATATAAGTGCGATGTGTATTTGAAAAATTTTCAGATCGGCAATTAGCGTTAAAAAAAATTTTTTTTCTTCTTTTTTTCCTAATAATTATTTCTCAAATAAAAAAAAAAAAACAAAAATTCTTAATTTTTAATAAAAATAATATTTACATTATCTTTAATTTCTTTTTTTTTAATTCATCATGACACCTATACCACGACATAGTCAAATCCACTTTTATAAAGATGGAGATATTGAATTATTAGTCGAAAAAATAATATTTCGAGTTCACAAAAATATTTTAACACTTTCTTCACAATTTTTCAGTGGAATGTATCAATCTGCTACTCCTTCTGTTGAAGATCTAACTGCCATTTCTAATACTGGAATTTCAATCCCTCGAGTAGAATTAAGAGGTGACGCAGCACCTGATGTTGAAAAATTATTATCCTTTCTTTATCCAAATACTTATTTTGAAATTAGTTGGGGTGATGTTGCAAATTTATTAAGATTGGCTGATAAATATATTGTAGAAACTTTAACAACTGCTTGTGTAGCTTTTTTAAAACGTTCTTATCAAGAAGAACCATTACAAGCATTAAAATTGGCTGAAGCTTATCAAATTTCTTCTGTATATAAAGAATCTTCAAAATTAGTATTAGATGATTTTGAAAAATTCTTTTATGAACCTAGAAATTTAGAAGGTTTATCTAGATCAACTCAAAAAAAATTAAAAGTTCAAAGACAACAATACGTTGAAGGATTGAATAAATTGTATTGTGTAACTGTTGATAGAAGGTTCCCGCCTTTAACTGCGGAACATCTTAGAACTAAATTTGAAGAATGTGTTAAAGATATTTGTACATTCCCATTTCATTCACCTTCATATTCTTGGATGAAATTACATCAAGTGGATTGTTCAAAGCATTTCGAATGTAGAGAAGAATTAAGACGATTGAAACCATTTATTCATGAAAAGATTGTGTCATTTTTCGGTGGAGAGTATGAACTTTTAGCATGGACTACTAAGGCGCCAAATTATGACGCTGCTACAGAACTATCATATCCATTTATTGAATTAAGGGACGATTAAAATTGAAATTGAAATGGTTCGTTTTTTCTCTTGGTGTAGAATATAATTGGAAGAGGGGTTAAAATTGATTGTAATTGTTGTTATTATTTGTACGGAAAAAAAAGTGTAATTTTTTATTTGTATTTTTTTTTTTTTTTTCAACGTTAAGCATTTATTGTAGAATTAGGAAAACTTGGGTGTAAAAATGGTATATTGATACAGTAATTTTCATTGAACTTGAATATGTTAATATAGATTGATTTGTATATATTATAATTAAAAAATTAAAATGTATAAATATATTTTATCAAACTTTTTAATATTAATCAATGTCCTATAGAGGCTCCTATTGAATGTATTGAATGTATAAAAGTTTTACAAATCTACGCAGTTTACTAAGTATAACTTTATTCAAAGTAATTTTTTTATACCTTAGAAAAATTATACGTATCAAATTTTATATATCAAAGCGTAAAATGTTAATATCTCACCATATATTACCGTATAAACACGAAATAACACCCATCTGGGCGTTATTTAACCTGCCCTATGTGCGTTATTTCGAAACAAGGGTTAAATAAGCACCTCTTTGATAGTCATAATAAGATTTCAAGATGCTCCGAAATTAGGTTTTGTACTAAGTGAATCTGCTTTCAAGCTTTAACAAAAATTTTGAGACAATTCTAATGGTGATAGGATCGAACTTAACTTAGTCTCAACCATTTTTTATTTGTTTACTTTTTATGTACTATTTATAGAAGATGCGTGGGCGTTAATTTGGAAACATATGCTATTTTTGAAGACCCAATTTTTTAAAGTAACGTTATTTCGAGTTTACACAGTAGCAGGTAGGTATATTTAATAATTTTACTACCATTAAAAAATCAAAAAAATTATTTCTTTGTATACAATTTTACAAAAAACACAGGTGACTTACTAAGTAAAAAAAAAAAAATATATATATATATATCGTATTATGGTAAAACTGTGCTATTGGCTCGTCGAGTAAATGACGTGACAAAAATACACATAATAGAAGTAGAGTAGACAAGAGAAGAACGTCATAAATGTCCTTCCCTTGGCGAATAAAAAGTATAAAATGACATTCCTTGCACTCTACTTGTAATGTTCACAAGTAGTAACAAATAGACGAATTCTTTTCTCTTTCATATTCTTTTTAAAAGTATATTTCGAATGTATCAGATGTTTAATTCGTAAACTATAATTTTATCCTCCTATGTAATTAAAGTTTTGCCCTATAACTCATAACCAGTCAGTCACTCTCTCATTAAAGTTATATTAAAGAAATCTTACTCCATTCCCAGTTAGTTCGTGATGTTATCATATGAACAAGATATATTTAGCAATTAAAACCGACGCTAATGCTAACCGTTAAAATTCATTGTAACGCGACACACAAATTTGCTACTACTAGAAATGTTGGTGAAATCAACATAATTTATAACATTAATTTATCTTAAATTCATCATTTGTGAGTGCTACCCTCTCGTTTGTATAATAAAGATTTCAGAACCCCCATCGACATCATTAATTCGCGATTATTGTTATTGTTAAATTTGAGCACTCTGGTTTTATTAATTGATTCGAAGGAATATCAATCCAAAAAGACTGACTTACATTAGTACGTGACGAATGTCGAGTGTACATTAACTACACATGAAACTTTAGTCACTGCCTATTTAAAATTGTCAGCCCTACTAGCTGTCGTACTTGAGACCAGCCTGTGAGTCACCATTTAAATTCTTTAGCCATATATTTTCTGTACCTTTAAGATTTTGATATCCATTGTTAACTTTGTTTATCCAGCTATGATCACTAAAATCATTTGATATCCGTTGTTAACTTTGTTTATCTAGCTATGAGCACTAACAGTAAATAAAAAAAATTTTTTTTTTTTTTTACAAAAAATTATTGTATTTGCCATAACGCAAGCTAATTAAAAATTCAAATTATTAAGAATTAATTCTTAATTCTTTAATTAATATGAATGGCATAAATTTATTCTTATTTGTTTTAATCCATACTTTACTAGCTCAAACTGGTTCAGACTTTAGCACTTGTTTGTCTAGTAGTACGGTACATATAACATATTATCGCCTTACGTTATTAATATAGCAGATAAACAAAATTTTTACTGTACGTTTCTAAATCACCAAATTGTCCTTTTTTTCCAAATTCTTGATGATCAAAATGTATTAAAATTGGACAAACGAGATTTTGTGTTGTTCAAGGTATTTTCTAATACACTTCCAGGTGGTCTTCCAGGTGATGAATGTGGTGGAATCATAGGAACTACATCACCAACTAATACTACTGTGGGTAATATGACGCAGTAGGAAATGATTTGGTTGGATCAACAATAACTCCTTATTTTAGTTGGTTATGTTGTAATAGCGGAGCACTGTACCAGTTAACGTGATAATAAGTATTTCATTGTTACTGTTTAATTTCGGTTTAAATTAAATAATTGGGTTAATAGCAATCAGGCAAATACAAATTGTGAGCACTCAGTATAGTATGATGTGCTTTAGGGATAGGGGATAATGGAGGTTGGTCATGTAATTGTTGATCTTACTCAAGCAATCTGAGGATGTACATTGCAATTATCTCCAGGTCGATCGAGTTCTACTAGTTCAGGTTCTACTACCGGTAGTTCAGGTTCTATTAGTTCAGGTACTTCAGTTTTTCTCCCGTGTTAATAGTCACCTGATCGAGCATAAGCATGTTATAATTGAAGCACTCAAATTAATGGTCTTTGATTAATTAATTATTTTTATTTGTGCTAAATGAGAATGTCTTTTCTTATATTATTTTACTTGAACATACATTTTGAACTTGTCGCTGGTCCTGCGCCGCGTCACGCGTTGCGCAGCTACCCTAATTCTATTTAATATCAGATATACTGTATATTTATTTTTATTACAATCTCAAACCGGATTGCTATAGAGTACAGTATTAGTATAACTCTAGCTCCCATAAATAATAAAATCCGGGTTTTTTAAAAAAAATGGATTAGGTTACTCTATCGCTATCTGCAAATTAACATTTAGATCTACAACCCAAATTCATAAAAAAAAAAAAAAAATGAGATTTTTAATGCCAATTAGATATCCAGTTCGTTTATCGAACAAACTGACGTTCCGAAAGAATTTTATCACAAACGCAGTAATTAACCATGAGAATTCATTGGTATTAGGGAATTATTTTTTTTTTAGTGTCGCATATTATATATAAATGCATTTATGAAAAGCATAATATCTCTTAATTTAAATTTAATAATTATACAAATAATTCTTCGTGAAATATTTTACAGGGGATTTCTCAAAAAGAGACACGGACAAAAATTGATATGGAAACACGCATGCGTCGTGGATTACCAACCAAAAAACCAATTCATGGTGTCAAGCATATAATTGCTGTAGCCTCAGGTAAAGGTGGTGTTGGTAAATCCACGTTGGCTAGTAAGTTATCTTGTTAATTTTTAAGGCTTGTTAATCTGATTTTATTCACTTTTAAAATGTAAATAATTTACAATGTGTTACTATTTATATGTTTTTATTACAATAAAATTTTTAATTAAAAACAGTAAATCTTGCTTTGGCAATTGCATCTTTTCGTCACCGTGTTGGTATCTTAGATGCAGATGTATTTGGACCCTCTATACCTCGTTTATTAAATCTAAAAGCGGAACCTCAAACAAACGAAAAAGGTACGTCATTTTTTAATTAATAATTTCAGTATTTCACACCTCATATTTAAATAAGCTCAATTTTTATTAAGGAGATTTGATTCCACTTGCAAATTTTGGAGTGAAAGCAATGTCTATGGGATTCCTTGTTGGTGAAGATTTGCCAATTGTGTGGAGAGGACTTATGGAAAGTCTTAATATTTTTCTTTTAAAAATTCTTGTGTAATTATATTATTATCTCACTAGTTTACTTTTTTTTTTATTTTAAATAATTACATACATACATACATATATATATATATATATATACTATTTAGGTGATGAAAGCACTTCAACAATTGCTTCATCAAGTACAATGGGGTGAACTTGACTTATTAGTAATTGATATGCCTCCTGGAACTGGTGATACACAACTAACAATTAGCCAACAAATTGTTTTAGATGGTAAATTTTATAATAATTCATATTACTTAATGCTTGCTGATATTTCATGTATATTTTGATTTCTTTTAGGTGTTGTGATTGTATCTACACCGCAAGACATTGCTCTTGTAGACGCAAGGAAAGGTGCCAATATGTTTACGAAGGTTAATGTTCCGGTAATGTCTTTGATTTTTTTTTAAAATTTTTTGATTGAAATTTTAATATTACAAATGTTTATAATTATAATCATATTCCTCATTTAATATAAAAAGATTCTTGGAATTGTTCAAAATATGTCAGTTTTTGTATGTCCAAATTGTCAGCATAAAGTTCACATATTTGGTCAAAATGGAGTATTAAAAACATCTAAAGAAATGGGATTAGATTATTTAGGAGATATACCATTAGATGCTGATATTTGTGAATTATCAGATTTTGGTACACCTGTAGTTGTAACCAAACCTGACAGCTTTAATGCACAATGCTATAAAGAAGTTGCAAAAAAGATCATGAACAAAATAAATTTAAAGAATTAGTCTTATATATAAAGTTGGTTGTTTTGTTCTCATAATATAAATTTAAAAAAAGGCTCAATACCTGACTTTTAAATTTACTTTCAAAAAATTTTATATAAAATTAAAAAAAAAACTTCAAGATAGCAAATATGCTTTAAAAATTTTTTTTTTTAAGATTAGCAAATTTGACCTGGCCGAGTTGTCTGTTATGAAACCCAAAAAAAATAAAAACTTTGCTTGGTCCAATACTATATCGTTACAGTATAAACCCAAATCTGCCATTATAACTAAAATTTTTTAATAATTACAATAATAACGAATGGAAAATCGTAAAAAAAATTGTGGTCAATATTACAATTCGCGCAAGAATTTTTCAATTGACAATTTTGATACGAAAGTCGTTGAAATAGATCTTATAAACGTAAATATTATCCATCAATTATACTCAAAATATACCTAGCCATTAAAAAATAAAAGATGCGCCAAAAAACTTTAAATTTAAAATTTCGATTTTAAGCTACTATGTCGCATATATATTTGGTATTCTTACTATTATTACGGACTGACTTATTAAGACCGGTTTTAATTCATGGACCGAGGATCACTCGAATAGGTTCAAAAGACTGGTTCAGACTGCGGGTTTTGCCGGACCATAACATCCATACTATGTCCCGTAAGTTCATTTTCAAGGCAAAAAAAAACCCCTATACTTACTATTAATTTTAATTGAAAACCAATTACATTAATTTTTATATTACAAATTCTCGAAATAGTGGGCATTTTTGACCACCTAAAAATAGCGCTCATGCATGTCCTGAAATAACGTGCACCCCACATTAAATATCATGTTACGTATATAGTTTAATTTATTAAAGCAAATGCGCAGTTCAAAAATAAACCTATATTCAAAATAACGTCCATGAGCATACTCACAACAGTGCGCATAGTGAGAATTTATGTACATGTTTTTAATATATACTATCTATTTTTTAAAAAGCATTTAATTAGATTACGTTTTATAATTTTTAAATACAGTAAAATAAAATTTATTAATAATATACAATAAACTTAATAACAAAAAAAAAAATAAATAAATAAAAAAATAAAAATTTTTAGAAAAATAATTGTTAAAAATAAATTTAAAAAAACTATTTATATTATATATATATAGCTGGTTCTAAACTTTATTTCTTTTGTATAATTTATAATAAAATCAAAATTTTAATTAATAATATTTTATTGAAAATTTCTAAATTTACACACATAGTGTATACATCTCAGCGGATTCTATTCACCCAAAATTTTAGGCCACATATACGTATTGAAGCATATATACTATGATTAATAATCATCAAAACAAATAATAGATAATATCTAGTAATCATAAACATATTCAAACATATTGCAAATATATGTAATAAATATAAGTCACTATGTATACGTAATTTAAATTTTTGGGTTATATTCAATTTTGGTGTCCGCCAAGATGACGATACACATAAATATTCGGGTATTTGAAATCCGTGTAGTAAGTAAATCGAGAAAATTTTTTTACTAATACCAAAAAGTGGGTTTCATAAACGCAAATTTGAGTTATAAACGATTCTTTTTTTTTTTTAAAAAAAAAAATTTATGTTACACCTGATGTGCTTCCGTGTACATACACATAGTGTTCAATTGCAGTAGTTTTAAATAAAATAAAATTGACGTATAAAACTTCAAATATAAATTTGCAATGCTAGCAAAAAAAAAACTAATAATACAGTAATAATGCATAATAATCATAACAGATACCGGTAATCATAATTAATAATAATAATTAAAAAACAATAGAATATATTTTCCTTAAAGATCCAAATGAGTTGAGAAACTATATTATATTAGGTTTACCAGTTTGCGCAGAAACATTTGGATTACTAGTTTTGCGCAAAAGCATTCTATGAAGTTTGAACAGGAACAGGTACAGGTTGGCCTGGTAAAGATAACTGCAATGTACATCCACCGATTGCTTGAGTAAGGTCAGTAATTACAGATCCGATAGAACCAGTACATGACCAACCACCATTATCTCTAAAGCACATTAGACTATACTGATTGCTTGCACAATTTGTAGTTGCTTGACTTCTACTAACCTAATTGTTCATTTAAACCAGAAATAAAAATTAATAATATTTCAAAAATAATGAATTACAAAATTAATAAACATTTCATGAAATACTTACCACCACATTAACTGGTACAGTGCATGCTCCGCTATCACAACATAACCAACTAAAAGTAGGTGCTGTTGTTGACCCAATCAAAGCATTTCCTATTGCTTCATAACTAGGACAGGTACCTACAGTAGTATTGGTCGGTTGTGTAGTTCCTACAATTCCACCACATTCATCACCTGGAAGACCACCTGGAAGTGTATTATAAATACCCTGAACTACACAAAATCTCGTTTGTCCAATTTTAATACATTGACCATCAAGGTCTTGTAAAAAAGGACAATTTGGTGATTTAGCAGCACATTGATTACTAAGACAGCAAAAATTTTGTTTATCTGCTATATTAGCAACAAAAGACGATAATGTGTTATATGTAACACCAGACAAACAAGTGCTAAAGTCTGAACCAGCTTGAGCTAATAAAGTATGAACTAGAACAAGTAAGAATAATTTTATGGCATTCATATTAATTAAAGAATTATTTCTTAATAATTTATCAATTTTTCCAAGACGAATGACTTTTATAAATTTATTTAACAGTTAAGGTATTACCTAAATTGCAATTTGGAAAAATTATTTAATCGTATAGCTTAAATCATATAGGCATATGTTTTTCCTTATTTTGCTATATTTGCCAAGAATTTTTCTTCATATTTTTGTTGGCGTAATGCTATGATAAATACTAGGCTAATGCGTAGCATTATATGTCCGGAGCTCATCATATGAAGTTCATCATATTACACAAACGCGTTAATATGCATATGTTGGTAACATTAAAGCACAAAATATAGACACGCGTGCGGACAGACAAAAAAATTCCAAATTCCATTTCTGCAAGTATATCAAAAAAGTAAAATTTGTCAAGATTTTTACAATTAAAGCACATCAGGAAGGTAATTTTTGTATCACTTTGCATAGAAATTAAGGGTCCGTCGCTACGCTCCGGTCAACAATTATTTTTTTTAAAAAGCATCAATGATTCTTTATTTATTATAGTGTTCGTAGCTAGATAAACAAAGTCAACAACAATAATCAATGAATGAATTTTAGCTTTATGAGTTGACTGATGTTTTTCAAGTTAATATTGAAATATTGTTGATCAGTTGATTACTTGGTAAGACTCTCGTTTACCACCCTTAAAAACTTGATAATTTTGCAAATTTTTCACAAGGAAAGCAAATGAAATTTAAAGGCTACCAGCAATTTTTCGGATTGTTTTGATTTTTTTTTGTATTTCTTTGGTGTCATCTTGATCTTGGCATTTGAAATATTTTTTTGGGTGACTAAAGAAGTTGGTAAATAAAACTAGAATTATGAAATAATTACACCACTATTAATGAAAATCGGTGAATTAATTTAAAATTTCTAGTAACACTAGGACAGTTCGCTGTGTAAAATTTTGCGTGTCGCGTTACAGTAAAATTTAGCAATTAAGTGATTAACGATTAATATCCTAATAAATTCTTGTTATGCAGTGCATTAAAATTGTCTCGATACACGAATTCACAGTAATAGCGAATGAATTATATGACTTTAAATCTGCCTTGTTCACATGATTAGGGTTATTAATGGAGTAGCTAATGGAGTATTCCAGGCATTAATAAAACATATAACCCACTCCTGGAGTGCTCCGGAGTGGGTTATATGTTTTACTATTGACTGGAGTGCTCCATTAACAACCCTACGCATGATAACATCACGAACCAAAGGATGAAGAATGATTTCTTATTATAACTTTAATGGCTTTAAAGGGTGGAATGACGACAATAGTTTGGATTATAAGACAAAACTTAATTACATTGAGGACAACAATATAGAATGTGAATTAAATATCTGATATGTTCGAATTATACTCAGAGTGGTATATAGAGAAAGGAATTCATCTATATATACTACTTGTGAACATTAAAATATGCCTTTTTTTTAGGTGCAAAAAATGTATTTTTGATTCGTCTAAGGGAGGGAGTTTATGGCATTCTTCCTTTGTCTACCCCTGTTATGTTTGTCACGTCGTCTTACTCGACAAGTCCAATTTCAGTGTAAATTTTCCAATGTTACTCTCATAACCTAGCTTTTCACTACATTTCTTCTCCCAAATTATAGTATTTCTCTGTCCGGTATATATAGGCAATTCTAAAAACTACAGCTATTTTCCAAAATGTGAGAACAACGATTTCCATATACCTATATGGGAAATCGAATAATCTGGATATTTGTATTAGTAAAAATTAAAATTCCGATTAGGGCAGGTCTTTAAAATTCAGGAAATATGTGGATTCTATTATATGTGATCATTGATCGTTCACACCTTTTTGAAAACAGTTATAACATGAAACAAAAAAATCAGTTAAATGAATCAAATATTTAGCAAGTAAATTTTTCGGGAATGTTCTTTTTATATTTTTTTATACTTATTATATTCTCACAAGGAGAATCATTTCTATGTTTTTAAAAGGCTTATTCAATGCTTAATTTATTTCATAAGGATTATTTCTATTTACAAAAAGAGCTAATCCCACGATCAATGCATTTTATAGGAAGATTGCTTCTACGTCACAGAAAGTGCCAATTACATATCTGATATCCCACGAGAAAGGTTACTTCCACACATAGAAAAGTACCAACTCCGGATCTACAGGAAAGTTTACTTCCACGTTACAGAAAGGCCCAAGAAGGACCATTCCTACATTATAGAAGGAAAAAAATATCCCATCTTCACTTATTTTTGTTCATTTTAAAATAGAAAAAGAAATATTTAATTTTTTTATTCACTTATACGGAAGTCGTTTAAAACCGCGTACAGCCTTTTGTTTTGAAGCAAAATACAAGCATTAACAAAAATGTTGGGGAAATCTTTAATATAAGAAATGCTATAACCCTAACCCCAAACTAACCCTTACCTTAATTTTAATTAAAAACTCAAATTCATATGACCATACACGGCTTTGATGTTGATCTGTGGCCTTGACACGTTTATTTGTAAAGGTATAACGATAATGTACGAATAATATTACTTTACATATATATTGCTGAGTGCTTGTATTCTATCCTTATTCTCATACAGTATAATCGTTTGTTATATTTGCACCTGCATTATTTGACGCTCTCCCAATAGATGATAGCACCGGTTCTAATGAATAATGTTTGTTAAAACATACCTAGTATATTGCAAGATATTAGCGTTTAGCGCTTTGACATATAAATTTCCTCAGCTATGTTTAGTTGCAAAACGTAAAATACTAATGTTTGCAATATATTAGGTCAATTTAAATGATTCTATTCTTGATTGGAATTGATGAGTTTCAAGCATTATTTGTTACAAGCTCTAAAAATTTCGAGTATCGGTGAAAACTTTTGATCGAATATTCGAATATTCATCGAGTTTGTTAAAATATACTGTATTATATAAAAAAGTTTTTTGAGTAACATTAATAATCAAATTAATTTCTCATATTATGTTTTAGAAATATCACTCTGTCAATTACTTTGAATTTAATAATGTTTTCTTCGCACTCATAACATTTCCTGTGTTTGAAAATAAGTATTCACTTGGTATGTTTTTTGCAGGAATACTTTTATGCCATTTCACTTAAAATCGGAAGACCACCACATCACAAGACCTGTTTCGAAATCAAGCTCTGAAAGAGCAAGATATTTGTAACTTCTTTATCATCTTGATTTTGAAAGTTTGATAAAAAGACAGGTTTAATAAATTCTTTACAATAAACTTGTTTTTTAAAAAGAAACATCAACAGAAGAGTGTATTTTTATTCAACATTAGATAAAATTCTATGTTTTAATTAAAGTCAATTCGAAAAATTTATTATTTATGAACTGTTATATATTAATAAAAAAAAAAAATAAGTTTATCACTCAAAACACGGTTAAATTTTAACTTTGAACGACTTTCAATAATTGACCAAATTAAAATGAAGTTCATTTCGATGCTCGAAATTTTTAATTGATATTCGAATAATTATTTACCAATTCCACTTTCTACACTGTATCATAAAATAGTATCCCTTAATTTGATCCTAGACCAATTTTGCCCAGACTGAAACAAATAAACACTTGACGTTATGTCAATATGCTAGTAAGAAGTATATATTTAATAAGAAAAAGAAATTTCCAAATCTCACCTAACAAATTAAATTAAAAATAAAGATATTATTACAGTAATTTATATAAAATTTATCTTGCAGGATATATTAATGCTAACTTTTATAATAATAATATTTGCAAAATATTAATAATTGTATTAATCTTCAGATTTAAAATTGTCTATAAACCAAGATAATAATACTTCAGAAGATAAAATTTATAAAATCTTAGATTGTTCAGAAATTTTGTTAGATCAGAAGTTTTTATAAACTGCTAATATTCGAAGTTTTGAAATTTAAGCATTTATTTAAAATAGTCTATTATTATCAAAATAAATCGTATAACAAAGCAACATATATTAGAAGCGAAGTGTATGTGAGTTACATTCAGTTTGCTTCAAATTAAATTCGTGTCAGATTTAAATTTCGTTAATAACTGACACAACGTACGAATAATAAGTAGATAATAATTAGCATGCCTAATATAATACTAAAACTATTTAAACTTTTGGCTTGCCTATGACATGCCACCACAAGTATCTCATAAATATTTTGATCACATTACGCTTTATCTTGTATTTGATTTTCAATCCGACTGCCAGGTGTTGGAATAAATGACAAATGTTGACTACCGGGTGTTGGAATAAATGATAAATGTTGGCGTCTTCTTTTATATAATAAAAATTCGATCAAGGCAATCAATATAATTACACCTGTTCCAATACTAATTCCAATAAATATTTCATTGTGATTTGACGAAACTGTAGAAACTATATAATGAAAAGAAAGAAAAATAATTAGTTCGAAGGTAATAAAAATGTCTATCGACCAATCAAATCGTGCATATTGTCATACTACTCACTAGAGATGCTGGTGTTGACTACCATATAGCGCTCCATAAAGTACCCCATATATTAGTACCCGGGTATTGTATTAGTCTAACGGCCTTTGAAGATCGATATATACCCGGGTATTATATCGTTCATGCGGTCTTAATTGAGAAGTTTAAATAATTTTATACGGGATCTATCAACCTATGTTTGTACCCCTACCGCTACGCATTGCCTAGTATTAGTTAGCTTAGTTACGTACGAGAAGATAAATCAATCAAAGTAATCTAAACTGTTAGTAACATTTCACACATTGAACTTGGTAAAATTGGTATAAGGGTTATTTCAATTAATTTAAGTTAATCGAAATAATTGCGCGCAATATCTCGATCACTAGCAAGTCACATTAAGAGAGCTAATGAAGCTGCCTTAAGATGCTCTCAAGAATCAACCTAGTGTTGCGGGGTGAATTGTATCTTTTTATATAAAATATAAGAAAATACAGAGTTTTATTATCTGATGTAACTCGCCAGAGGCGTGACTTTGGTGATTTAGCAATTTATTGAAAGATTTATCAATAGATTTATTATAGAGAAGTATAGGAATATATTATATGTTATTTATTTAATCCCGTAGGATGGGGATTTGTACAAGAGAGAAAACTACAGTGCTTTTATAACTTTTTCTAAACTAACAATTTCAAGAGGCTTAGGAATAAATCATTCTTTCATCATGAAAGAATCAAGGAAGAATCACTATAACTAAGGGACTTACGATGATAAGTACTATATGATTACAATAACGATGGCTATGTTTAATAATATTTTATATTGTTAACTACTTTTAACTAATTCTTAATTCTTGATTTCTTTTTAGATTTCTTGGATTTCGGTTCTTAATCATGGATTTTACTGCACCTAATTCTGAAGATTACTTTTAGCCCATGACATTCGCCCAGACCTATTTTATGTGTACTATGCATAAAGATCACATTACCAATCTCAATAATGCTCGTAATACTTCTTTAGTAACTTTCGATTTATTGGCGTCTTTATTACGTTTCCTTTGATAGTCCGGAGCTTATATATGCCTTTCTGGTGTACTTTATGGACAACGAAAGGTCCTTTCCACTTCGGGTGTAATTTGTGACTTTTAGAGTATTGTTAAGAAGCCTTGTATACTAATACTAGGTCTCCTCTTTTTAATTCTTCTATAGGTAGTAGATTCTGATTATGCCTTTTCTTAACACTCTCTTGTGCTTTTTCAACTCTTTTGATGGCATTGTTCCTTACTTCAGGTAATACTTCAATCAAATCAAAAAGTCTCTGAAAAAAAGTTCCTTCTAACAATTCTTCGTTTTCATTAGGATGAAGTGGAAATCGGGCTTCTCTTCCATATACTAATAAGAATGGAGAAATTTTTGTTGTGCTTTGCTTGGTGGTTCGGTATGTGAAGAGTACTGAAGGTATTAGAGAGTCCTATTCTCTTACATTAGTCACCAGTTTAGAGATAGATTCACAAAGCGTTTTATTAAAACGCTCTACTAATCCATTTGTTTGGGGATGATTGGGTATTGAATAATGATGATTAATGGCGAATTTCTTAAGAAATTCGTCCATTAAATTATTACGAAAATGTGTTTCCCTATCTGACAATAAATATTGGGAACAACCGTGGTGACATACAATATCTTCATATACGAAATCGGCTACTTCTTGAGCATTAGCATTTTTTGATCGGCTTGGCCTCGGGCCATTTAGTCATGTAGTCAGTAGCGACTACAATATACAGTTACCTTGTGGAGTTTTTGGTAACAGTTCAACAATGTCAATTCCGATTTTAAAAAATGGTGCTTCTATCGGAATCGGGTGTAATGGAGATTTAACTAGATTTTTTCCTCTTCTTTGGCAGGCATCACAGGTATGAACGAACTTTCGTATATCAGTATACATTTGTGGCCAATAATATTTGTTACGAATTTTATTAAACATTATGTTGGTTCCGAAATGTTCTTCTAACAGGTAAGTATGTAACAAAAATAGGATCGATTCAACTTCATATTGTTGAATTACTCTTAGTAGATGGTTAATTTTATATTTATTTTTCTTGTAGACTAATCCATTTTTGACTACGAAAAATTGACTTTGGGCTTTTATACTTCACATTTTTGTGGAGTTAACGTTCGTGGTGTTATCCTATATCCACTTCTTCAAAGATATTAGGTAACTAGAGTGATCTTAGATAGTGAACACTTTGTGTAACTTCAAACTTTGTTACTGTGGTATATCTAAGTCAGTATGGCATTTTTAAGAAAACTTAACAAAGAAGATTTAAGGCAATTTGCAATTACGAAAGAGGCTACAATTAAAAGTATATGAGGATACTAATAACTGCTTGATTTGTGTAGTTAATAGTTGTTTTTATTATTGAAAGAGTATGAAGACTCGATGTTGAACTTGAGGTCCACATCGGCCGCTTTTATACTTTTTGAAATTTTACAAATGTAACGGTTAATATCTTTTACATGTGTAATATATACTATAACTATTATTAATAAAATATATAGTATAACTAGTATAAATATAATATATGTAATAAATAATATATATGTAATAAATAAAATATCTAGAATATAAGCTATAAATATGACATCTTTTAGATATGTCAGATCTACGATTTTTGTCCGCAGCAATCGCCTAGCCAATCAGATCGTTGGTCTATTAATAAGTATAGAAGTAAATATTTGACAACTCCTATCTTGGCAACCAGAGGTCGTACAGAGATATACCATAGCTCGTTAGAACCGTCTCGGTGAGCTGAGTCGAATGGTGGTTGTTTCATCGAATTTGGATCACTGGTTCAAACGTTATGTCCGTTTTTGTGATATTTTACAGGTTAACAGTGGTAACGTACGTTCGGTGAGGTATGTTTTTAACAATTGATATCGAAGTGATTCCATCTTTAATTTATGCCAGAACACTGACTACCTGAACTGAATTACTTTTAATGTTGGATTTTTTTTAATAGATAAATATAAAAGGAATGTTATTTTTTTGTACCTTTCTTGACTTAATTTTCTACTTTTAACTAAATTAAAACTTCTTGAACTAATTAATTTTTGAATTACCTATTCAAATCCCAATTTCACACAGTACTTATTTTGGTAGCTAACCCAGCTAGTACCAGGCTCGATACACGAATTATAGGCTGGACAACACCTTCAATTTTCATGCTTATAGTGAATATAGGCTGAGTACCTTATATAATTCGTTTTAATTTTTGCTCAAAAAATTACTAATATTATTATTTATATTTTTTTAACTTAATTGCTATCTTTAATTCTTTTCTTTTTGTAGGTACATTCTCGATAAAGCATCTACATTTGAATGCTTTCTTCCAGCATAGTGTATGATGGAATAATTATAAGGTTGCAATCATAGAATCCAATGGGCTCCTTTTTCTTTTGGTTCTGAAGTATGTAACCATTTAAGGGCGGCGTGGTCCATAATTAGTGTAAAGTGTTTTGCTCCTAGGTATAATAGAAGTGTTCGACAGCCCACACGATGGCTAAACATTCGACTTCCAGTACGGAATAGTTTCATTCTGGTTTTGAAAGTGCTCGACTTGCATAAGCTACCACATATTCCTTGTAGTGCTTATTTTTCTGGCTTTTAACCCTACACCAGAGGCATCGGTATATAGGTAAAACATTTCCTTGAAGTCTGGGTATCTTAATATAGGAGCTATCATTAAATATCTTTTTAATGTTTCGAATGCATTTTGCTATCTTTCTTCGTATTTATAGGGAATGTCTTTCTCTAATAGTTTATAGAGCGGTTGGGCTATCATAGCGAATCCCTTGATAAACTGGTGATAATATGAGGCTAATCTGATAAATCCTCTCAATTGACGAAGGTTTTTAGGTATTGGAAATTCTTTACTTTATCTATTTTAGATTCGTTGGGTCTTACCCCTTCCTTATTAATTATATGACCCAGGTAATTAATCTCTGATTTAAAGAATATACACTTCTCCGGATTTAGTTTTAGTTCGGCTTTTCGTAATTTATTGAATATAATTTTTAAATGCTCTAAGTGTTATTTGAACGAATTTGAATATATGTTTATATTATCTAAGTATACTACTGCAAAATTTCCAATGCAGTCTCCGAGTATGGTGTCCATTAGTCTTTGAAAAGTTCTGGGTGCGTTACAAAGACCAAATGGTATTACCTTGAAAGCGTAGTACTGTATTTCATAATGACTGTCATTTTTTCTATATCTTCTTCGCTAACCCCGACTTGCAATATCCACTTATTAAATCTAGAATGGAAAACTATTGCGCCTTTCTGAAAGTATCTAATAGGTTGGTAATGTGAGGAAGTGGATATGTATCTTTGTTAGTTACTGCGATTAGGTTTCTGTAATCTACACAGAATCGCAGTTTTTTATTTTTCTTTAGCACAATAACTATCAGAGAAGCCCAAGGACTATTTATTTCAATTATTAGTCTTTGCTCTTTTAATTTTTTAATTTCTTTTTTAATGAATTCGTTTTTTTCATAGGCGGCCTTATAATATCCTTGTCTAATTGGGGTAGTGTCACTTGTGTTAATACTATGAGTAGTAGCATTTGTACGGCCTAGATTTTCAGGACCTTGCGCGAATAAGGTTTCTTCTTTAAATAAAAATTCCTTTGCTTTAATCTGCTCTTCTTGGGTTAATTCTTCATTATTAACCATTTCTTTGATTATTTCTTTTATAGACTTTTCATTGTTTTTCTCCTTTTCATCTTTTTTGGTAGGTACCTCTTCAATATTAGTAAGGTATAATGCAGAATTTTCTTCTCTTATTAGTCAACATCAGCAAATTTTATATATAGATATATATCGATTACTAACTGTAGGATATATATCGATACCCATACCCCCTGCCAATTACTATCGATAATAATAATAATCGATATATATCGATATTAATCGATATATATCGATACCCATCACCCCTGCTGATTTTTATCAATAATAAATATATATCGATATTAATTGATATATAACAATACCCATCACCCCTGCTGATTACTATCGATAATAATAATAATCGATATTAATCAATATATATCGATATATATCTGATATGATATCAATTAATAATTATTATATTCACATAATCATGCTTTTTGAACATTTTACAGGTTTTCGCAAGTTTTCGCAAGTTTTCGCAATTTAATTATAAATCTTTTTTATTAATTATTATTATATAATATTTTAATTTATTAAATATACAATAGTCACAAGTTTTCGCTATTTAGTATAAAATTTTATTTTTTTATTATATATTATATTTTAAATATTACATTTATTATATATTATTATAAAAAAATGACAAAAAAAATAAATCCAAAAAAAACAAAACCAATAAAAATTAAAAAAATGAAAACAAAAAAAATAAACTATTATATTCTTTATATTCACTCATATTCGCTTATATTCATTTATATTCACTTATATTCGCTACTTCTTGCAAAGTACCAGAAAGTTAGGTTGTTTTCTTGCAAAGTTCTGAAAGAAGCAAGGAATAAATAATATAAAATAAAATAAAAAAAATAAGTAAAAACAAACAAAAAATAAAAAACAAAACTGAAAAATAACAAAAAAAACAAAAACAAAAAAAAATAAACTATTATATTTCGCTCATATTTGCTTATATTTGATTATATTCGTTTATATTCGTGACTTCTTGCAAAGAATTGGTGTTCTTGTAAAG
>QKWP01001034.1:118110-169102 GCA_003550325.1 Gigaspora rosea
GGCTTTTTTTTTTCCTATGCTAGTTTTCTTTACTTTGTCTTTCTCTTTTTTTTTAACATACTTTTTTTTTTTTTATTTGGTGATCCGGGTTGAAATTTTCATAACGCGGTCAAAACAATATGCAATCGTTAAAAATCTGCTAATTGTCATATATCGTTTTAAATAATTATGATTATAATCGATTTATAGATATATATCATTTCAAAATAATTATGATTATAATCGATTTATAGATATATAACAATTTTAATATAAAAAATGATATATATCGATTATAGATATATATCGATTTTTATCCAATTAATTGATATATAATGATATTATGATATATATCGATTATAGATACCGGTATATATCGATTTTTATCCAATTAATCGATATATAACGATATTTTAATCGATATTTAACGATATTATATAATCGATATAAAACGATTAAGTGCTATATATCGATCAATATCTATGTATAAAATTTTCTGATGCAACTTTCTATCTTTTTTTCTTCTAACTTATCGAATTCTTCTTCTTCATAGTTGAATTCGTCGAAAGTATCTCTGCTGTCGCTACATTCATTTTCTTTATAAAGCTCAAGATTTTTAGTACCACTATTTGAAATTGGTACTTCGGCTGTTTGATTAGCATAATTTAAGTAAAGTTTTTGCTCGTCAAAATGAATTCGAGCTTTAGTTTTCTGGAACCAATCAGTTCCTAATAATAAGGTATCATCTAAGGATTCAATAACGTATAGAGTAATGAGTATTACTACATCCTGTACTATTAACCTAACATCCTTAATTTTTTCTAGCGTCTTGGCTAGGGTCTGTATTGGGCCGGGCTAAACCCGCGGGTTTCAGGGTCGGGTCAGGTTCAGGCCCGGGCCGGGTCTAATTTTAGAGTTTTGTTTGTAAAGCAGGTCGGGTTCGGGTCAGGTTTATTAAACGTTGGACCCGGGTCAGGCTTTGCAAAAAAGCCTGCGGGTACTCGATAGGCCCGTTAAATTTTAGCCCTATGCATTGACGAAGGGTTATTATCGCGAGAATAATCTAATTTGTGCTTATGGAAATTATAGATATGCATATAAGGTACGTATGTATACATGCGGCAGAGATTATAAAATTTCAGTGCTTTCTTACTTCATGTTTCTTGTCACTTTGTTCTCTTCGATGCCTGATTATAATCTGGCTCCCATCCCTTCCGCCGCTCTCTCATTCATTGCACCTAACCCCCTGTCTGTTGTCATGTGTAATGAGTTAATGCGCTGCACTATAGCGTAGGCTCGAACTCGCTATTTTATATGGATGATGTCATGTGTACCGAGTTGAAGTGAGGTATTTCGCAGATCAGTATAGTATAGAGTTTAGACCCAGGTTGTAGTAAACCGGGTCACCCATGTCAAAACGGTTCACCCGGATCAAGATTTTACAACCTGGGTCAAAATCGGGTTTAGGATTATAGAAGGGCATTCATTCAATTGGTTATAACGGTAAGAGTAATGAGGTTTTATAACGTAACTTCATCATAAAGGCTTTTTAAAAATCGATTACGCTAAAATAATTGAGAAAAATAGAGCTATTTGCTCTAGACATCCGAAAGCCCGCCGGACATTCTTTACTATTAATTAAATATAAATAGCCCGTCACTATCTGATTACTATTCTGATTATAAGATCTTAAAAATTAGTTCTTATATGGTACTGCATATAGTTTTTATTTGCATAGTTGACTGAATGCTTCAATTTTTCGCACGCACGGTAATCATTACTAGCATGCGTATTAATCACACTTTGATCTTGTGATCTGTTCACTCAATAATCCACAGTTCGAAGAGGTTCACTTCTCTCAACTCCAGGACCTTATATACAACCCGTTTTTACCCGGGTCACCCGATTTCAAATCACACGGGTGACCCGGGTGACAATTTTGCATTCAGGTCTAACCTCTAGTATAGTATAGCCGTATAGTATAGGCCAAATTTTTAAATCTATACTATACTGATCCAGTGTAATATATATTTAGTTAGAGCTAGGAATTATTAGGCCTCCGCATGAGCCGGGCTGGGCCGAATATCAGCACATCTCAGCCCTACTCGTATATATAAGGCCTACCCTAGGGCTCAAATTTTATAAGCTTACCTGGACCATTTAGTTGTGGGTACCCTCCGTCTACCCGCGGGCTCTATTCATGAGTGCCGCCGAGGAAAAATCTGAATAATGAGTACATACCAGGTACATTATTCTACCATAGATCCGCCAAATAACCGATACATATCGGGGCATATAGAATAGTAATTTGAACCGGTTGGGCTATAATCGGGTAACTGACCCGAACTGAATAAATTTCAGGTAACTGGTTGAGTAAATGCTTAATCGGTTGACCCGTACAACCGATTGAGAATCGGTTGACATAATGTAAATTGAAATGTAAATGATATCATAAAAGAGCAAAGGTCCCAAAAAGTTTCGAAATGAAATGAATGAACATAGCAGATAGTAGACGAGACAAAAATTTGAGTAAAGGCCCAAGAATTCCCGAAAGTAAACGTGAAGTAATCTTATTCGGTTGAATCGGTTGACATTAAATATTTCAGTTCGGTTAACCGATTAAGGAAAATTTTCTCGGTTCAAATCACTAATATAGAATGCATATAGGTAAGATAACGGGAGGTAGATCGATATCGGTAATATAACAGTAACATACAGGGACATCCCGTTATCTTACTCTTAGCACTATTTGGACTAAGAGTAAGATAACGGGATGTCCCTGTATGTTACTGTTATGTTACCGATATCGATCTACCTCCCGTTATCTTACCTATATGCATCCTATATGCCTATCGGTTATTTGGATCTATGGTAGAATAATGGGTACATAACGGGAAATTAGTTTCCCGTTATGTACCTGGTATGTACCTGTTATTCATTGATTCTACCTGTGTATTTTCTAATAAATTAAATAGTGATGTACTTAGCGAACGCAAATATTTAATTTGAAATATTTAAAAGCACTTACCAAAATAAAGATTTTTTTTTTTTAAAAAAAAAAAAACTGGACCCGAATTTGAAAAAAAATTGAAATTTACAACTTATAAAATCGGATAGCCAATTTTAGAAAAAATTGACCGACCGGGTTGAAAAATCGGCTAGCCGATTTTTTTAATTTCAACTAGGATACAGATAAGTTATGCAGGATTATTGTTTTAATAGTTGAACATTAAGGACCGTTTGACAATTAAAATTATCATTAGCTATTTTCTGACTTTATTATTTAATGGGCTATATTTATACAATTATAATTTCCCACTCTATGCCCGATATAGTTATTAATGAAATATAGCAATATTCTATTGACAAATTATTACAATAAATGTAATCGTATAATATTCCCACACGCACAATTATGATGCAACAACTATATACCAATAAAAATTTGCAAAATTTGCTCAATACCATAAATTGATTTTATTGATTTTGCAAAAAATAATATAAAATCAAAAAAATCTTTATAAGATCAAAAAAAAAGCATAATCCTCTATATTCTTGAAATTTACAGCTTCTAGCCAAACTTTTCGGCTGCATCTAACCAATTTCTTTGACACATTAATGCAGCTATCGTATTTACATCTAACGAAGCACGACTATCATCAATAATACGATCTGCACAACTAAACATCTGTTCAGATGTAACGCTTGTTGCGGGTATAGCAAGAAAGTCTCGAGCCATTGCTGCCAAATTAGGAAACCGATCCTTATTATGTTTCCACCATTCAAGTACATTAGTAGTTTTTATAGCTATTGGTTCATCCAAATACCGTTTTACTTCACAAAGCGGATCATTTTCAATAATCTGGGTTTGTCTTGCCGCATATTCAAAGAAATCATCTGCATGATTTTCAAATATTGATGTACCATTTTCAGAGTCAATCATCACTTGATCAATATTTGGTGATAAGTAATATGTACGAAGATAAATATCTTCAAATCTTAAAATTTAAAAATTTAAAAAAAAAATAAAATAATTAAAATAAAACAAAATAAAAATTGAATAAATAATAAATGTACATACTTTTCTCGAATATTTTGTATCTTTTCATCAAGATCCCATGATTCTAGTTTTTCTTTTTCATGATAGTAATATAAAATAAATTGGATTTTATAACGGGGGTCAAGAATACATGCGGTCATATGCAAGAGGCTGTTTTGTTTCCAATATTTATTAAATTTTCCTATCATAGCTTGGCTGGCATCGCGAACAAAACTATCCGAATGAGACTTCATACCCAAAAGATGGGTACGAATAATCCAAATTGAGGCAAGTACTATTAAGGGTCAGATATGAACTTGCAGATACTTTTGAAGTATCTATTTCTTAATATATTATATTACAAGTTAATCGTAAATATAAAAATTTGCATATGACAACTAAAATTTCACAATTAGGGATAGGCACGATCAGTCATTTTTGGTCAACTGGTTTATGACCGATGGACATAAACCAGTTGACCGAAAATAACTAACCATGCCTATCCTTATTTACGATAACAAGTATTGTATATGCTTATTACAATTTTTATAATATATACAATCATAAAATGGCTTTAAAATATGACAAATAGCTTCAGCGTTTTTCCACTCATTTTCATCAGGTATATCGGGAAACGTTCTGTCTCTGTTTTTCATTCTAATAATTACATTTTTTGACTTCTAATGCTGATTGTAACATAAGGAACATCGAGTTCCACCGAGTATCACAATCCAACGGAGGAATTATAGATTTCACAGATTCTGATTCACAAATATCTAGGAAAATTTGGCGCCGCCTTGGTGCTGTGTGTATTGCTTTAACACAGCTACGAACCTAATAAATTTTAATAACATTAATTATTAGTATATGTTAAATAATACACTTCAACTACTATTTAATTTATCTACCTTTCCAATGACATCTAAAATTTTTTTCAACCCATCCTTGACTATAAGATTTAGAATGTGGGCGAAACAGTGATTATGAAAAAGATCTTCATTGATGTTTATAAATGAGTCTTGCGAGATACGATTGGCTAGTTCATGAATTGCAACATCGTTTGAAGTAGTATTATCAAGAGTAATGGTCTGTAACTGTAATAATAAAATTATAAATGTTATTTAATTAACTATCTTTTATTAATGCGACTAGTGATACCTGACGAAATAACAAAACCTAACGAAACTATAAATTTTGTCAAGTTTTGTCATTGACAAAACTTGACAAAACTTATAGTTTTGTAATTTAAATTTCTGACTGCACTTTTTGCCGTCAGAATTTAACTTAAATACCAATCTACTCAGCCATCGAAGTTACCTGTCTTTGCAGACCGTGGAATTGGGTGTCCAGGATTATTACAGGTAGAATCAATGAATAACGGGTACATACCAGGTACATAACGGGAAACTAGTTTCCCGTTATGTACCTGGTATGTACTCATTATTCATTGATTCGACCTGTGTATGATCCAGTAAATGCCAAATTATGCATCCGGAAATTGCAAATTCGTCAGGTTTTGTTTTTGTCAGGCATCACTAAGTGCGACAATATAAATTACCTTAGTTGTAATAAACCATTCGTCTATTTCAGTCTTAATACAGTTGGCGATATTAACACAGTATGTGGGTAAGGGATTAATAGAAATGATAATAAAATCGATACAAGGTTCCAATCCTTATTAATAAAATGCGCAGTAACTGACAGATATCCAAGTTGTTGAAGTGACGTCCAAGCATCACAAGTTAGAAAAATTTGCCTTCAGCATTTTGAAGGATTTCTTTAATCAAAGACTTTCTCTTATCATAAGCCTTCATGATATCTTGTTTAATCGTATCAGCACTAATACTAAAATTAGGTAATAACCCATTAATAAGCTTACGAAAGCCTTGACCTTCTACGAATTGAAAACTTAATTCATTCTAGACAATCATATCGGTTATGTCTTTTCAGGCCAAATCATTCATATATGGTCCTTTTGTTTAAGGGTTAAATTTCAATTTTGTTTGACCATTTGATAAATTTTGAAATTTTAGACAAGCATCGAGATGGCGCCGGAGATGAGATGTACCACACCCTTTTTTGTGACTAAATAACTTATTGCAATGATCACACTTAGCCTTTGGCTCATTTGGTAATAAGGAAAAATGATTCCAAATGGCAGATGTATGCCTTGATGATGTGGAAGTTTCATTGGTAGTTTTGCTGGCAGTTTCATCAGCAACTTCACTAGTTACTCTATTGGGGGTTTTGTTTACGCTTTTACCAGTTGTTTTACTAGTTTCATTGTTAACTGGTACAGGAGACATTGAAGTAGAGCCATTAGAGTTTGGTATATTGGCTTAATTAATTTTGACGAAATCATATTCCATAGCTTAACAAGCTTATTTTATGTATTATTAATACAAATATTCTTGTTAATTAGAAATTTGCAACAACACAACTATTCAAACTTAGGGAGCCTACTTTTATCATCTGATTTTCTAGGAGGGGGGGTCAAAAATTTTGGAAATTATATATAAGACCTGATAATTTTCATATCTAGGGGGGGGGGGGGGTAAGGGCTACTAATAAACTGAAATCAGGTGATAAAAGTAGGTGCCCTTACTGTAGCTTTTATGCTTGGTAATTTAATATACAGGTAAGCTTATCTAGTGCGGGTAATTTATACTTGGCGCGGGTAATTTGTTGTGAATTTTTTCTATTATTTTTTTTTATTTTTCTATTTTTTTTTATTTTTCTATTGTTTTTTTTTTATTTTTTTTTAAATTTTGGTCTAATAGAAGCACGTTTAAGAAGAAAAGTGCTGGTAAGTTATATACTAACAATTCAATATCTGATATCTAAGTAATTAGTACATGCTAAAAATTTTAGAACAGAAAAAAAGATGTTGATTGATCGCCTTTATACAGTATAAGTTAGATGTAGATAATAATCACATGGCCTAACACAGGTCGAATCAATGAATAATGAGTACATACCAGGTACATAACAGGAAACCAGTTTTCTGCTATGTACCTGTTATTCTACCATCTAGGATGCATATAGGTAAGATAATGGGAGGTAGATCGATATCGGTGATATAATAGTAACATACAGAGACATCCCGTTATCTTACTATTAGACTAAGAGTAAGATAACGGGATGTCCCTGTATGTTACTGTTATATTACTGATATCGATCTACCTCCTGTTATCTTACCTATATGCATCCTAGATGCCCCCGATATGTATCGGTTATTTGGCGGATCTATAGTAGAATAATGGGTACATAATGGGAAACTAGTTTCCCACCCATTATTCATTGATTCTACCTGTGTAATTCTATTGGACATATCAAAAGCAACGGGTACACTACGGGTACCCATAAGCCCAAGGGTAGTACATGTATTACTCTAGCCCTACCTGCTATTGTAAGGGCTCAGAGTTTCAAGCCCTTACCCTTACCATAGGGTTTAAAATCAATACCCTAGCCCAGCCCTTGTAGGGCTTACTCACGGGTACCCGCGGGTATCCCAGGCCCATGCGGAGGCCTAGGAATTATAGCTGATTGGTATAGTATAGATATTAAATTCGGCTATACTATACGGATTTGCTCACCTATACCACGCTGATCTGCTATAATTTCATTGAAGCGTGGGGTCAAACTCGCTACAATTATAAAAGTTGATGCGCCACTATATAAAAAATTGATTTATTGGTTCTATATATGCGGGCCAACGGGCCGGGTCGGGCCTAGATAAAGCCCGTTCAGATCTGACCCGAGCCTGGCCCGTCAAGGTATAACTGGGTTTTGGTTCGGGTCGGGCTTAGAAATAATTTTACGGGCCTTATGAAACTCTGGCCCGACCCGGCCCATTACGGACCCTAGTCTTGGCCTTAGCTCCAGTTGCCATTACTACTATAGTAAGAGATTTCTCGTCTATTTTTAGTCCTAGTTTATCTAATAAGCATTTAGACATTATGCTTACTGCAGCGCCTGAATCAAATACGGCCAGCACTGGATTATTGTGAATTCGAACATAACATTGAGCGGCAGTCATGCGATGGTAATCTTTTATAAATTTTACTTCTTTCGAAATTGACAGTCTTTTCATTATCTTAGCTAAACTTCTTTTTTGATTTGGGTATTGTAGGATTTGTCCTACTGTAATGCTGGTAGGTAGAGATAATAACTACCAGCTTCGATTCGCTTCGCTACGACTGGGGTCTTCTAAATTTTTAGGTGCGAATATGTTCACAAGTTCGGCATTGTTTCTCTTTAGACCTTTTAAGAACATTTGAACAATAAAACCATTGGAGAAACTATTATCAGTATTAACTCTATTAAGTAGTTTTTGAAATTTTGTGGCATAAAGATCCACCTTTTCTGTATCCTTTTGTTGTAACTCATATAATTCTATTTGCCAACGATGTTAACGATCTTCCAGAGCAAATTGTTTTACAAATAAATGGTAGAAACTTTCGTCTCACTCTCTTCCTTAACTCTCCAAAATTCAATATCTACTTTAATTCTTTTATACCATTCAGCAGCTACTTCTCTTAGATAACCCGATGCGATCTTCACTCTACGTGCTTCAGCCCAATTATTAGCTTCGGCGGATGTCTCAAATCGTTGAACTATTCAAAAGGATCCTTGTCATCAGTTCCATAGAAATACTTAATCTTTACAAGATTATTTTCTTTAGGTGGGGCTTTTTCTTCTTTACTGGCCGATTTAGTCATGAACTTTTGAAATTGTTCTTTATTCATATTTTAATAGGTATAAAACGCGAAGATTTATAAAGTTCAATATCTCACAGTCACCACCAAATGTTGCAGGGTGAATTGTATCTTTTTATATAAAATATAAGAAAATACAGAGTTTTATTATCTGATGTAACTCGCCAGAGGTGTGACTTTGGTGATTTAGCAATTTATTGAAAAATTTATCAATAGATTTATTATAGAGAAGTATAGGAATATATTATATGTTATTTATTATAATCCCGTAGGATGGGAATTTTTACAAGAGAGAAAACTACAGTGCTTTTATAACTTTTTCTAAACTAACAATTTCAAGAGGCTTAGGAATAAATCATTCTTTCATCATGAAAGAATCAAGGAAGAATCACTATAACTAAGGGACTTACGATGATAAGTACTATATGATTACAATAACGATGGCTATGTTTAATAATATTTTATATCGTTAACTACTTTTAACTAATTCTTAATTCTTGATTTCTTTTTAGATTTCTTGGATTTCGGTTCTTAATCACGGATTTTACTGCGCCTAATTCCGAAGATTACTTTTAGCCCGTGACACTAGATGCGATTTCCTAAAGAAAAATAGTGCACAAACCGTTATGACGTAATGTTAGATATTCATATAACATTTTTTTAGATAAATTAATTTTTTATTAATCTCACTACACTAACGTTACGTTGCCCCATATCTAATATTATTTTGTAATTTCGATCAAAATGTTGGGTTGCTCTAAGGTGGTATACATACGTCCGTTCGAACGTACATAATAATGACTTCAAATGACATGACTCTATAATATGGGTTTGGCTGGGACCAAACATGGCGTCGAAACGAAACCTACCCGAAACTAGTTTCGGAAGGGTTCTAATCCGAAACTAGTTTCGGATTTTTTTTAAAAAATCGAAACTCCGAAACCCGAAACCCCGAAACTATAATCCGAAACCCAAACCTATAATCCGAAACTCAAAAATATAATATTGAAGCCTTTAAAACTTATTATAAAGTTGATTTATTTTAATGAACCCAAAATGTAAAATTATTTTTGAATAAATTATAACATTATAAAGATCATTTTTTTTAATTATGTTTTTTTTCACTGCCTCGGTTTGTTCGGGTTTTTTTAAAGCTGATCAACTTTATTTTTAATATCATAACGTTATTACAATTGATTTCAAAATTCTAGGGCGATAGAAAAAATTTGCCAATGATGAATCAATAAATATTTGATAACTTTTGATACCAACAATTTATTTAATTCTGCGGTAACTTAGATATGGACGTACTAATTACTTATTATTACTTGATATTTTACAGTTTTTACGTAGTAAATTAAAAAAAACTAATGCTTGCAAAAGCAACCTTGATTGTCAGAATATAATCTCCGGAATTATTATGCTTGTGAATCATAACAGCAAAAAGGACTGCACGCATGCAATAAATTGTTTGATGCATTCCAGCCCAAATGGCGCTGGATATTCAAATTCTTTAAGGAGATATATAACATACATCAATGCGATTAATCTATATTCAAGAGATACATTGCATACATCAGTACATTTGAAAGAGATATAAAATACATTAATGCAATAAACGTATATGGAAGTTTGGGTAGTTTTTGGCGTTCAGGTGAGGTTTCTGGTTTCGAATGAGGTTTCGGGTGTCGGGTGAGGTTTCGAGTTTTGGAAAGTTTCGAAAGTTATAATCCGAAGCCCGAAACTTTCAGATTTGGCACAAAAGGGTTTCGGCGTCAACTTTGGAGAGAATAAACAAATAAATTATTGATGTTCTGGCATTTCGGGGTTTCGGTTGAGGTTTCGGGTTTCGGTCGAGGTTTCGGGTTTCGGTTGAGGTTTCGAGTTTCGGATAAGGTTTCGGAAGCTATAATCCGAAACCCGAAACTTTCGGAATCGCCAAAAAAGGTTTCGGTGCCATCTCTGGCTGGGACTAATGGGTTTGACGCATTATCTTGCATAATCTATTATGTATATTATTTTAGGGTATTTATTTAAATTTATACGCCTCAATTACGGGTTCAAAATAAATTTAGTGTCTTTGTCTAGGGTCCAATGAACAAATCAGCCAAAGAAATTTATCCGATTTTTTTCTGATTCAAGTTATCGGATAATTTTGGCGGCGAATACGTTGTAATTCTGTCGTGCACTGCCTGAAGTTCAGGTGCCTGAAATTGCACTTGACTAAATTAGCCCCTGAAATTAGATCATCTTGCACGCGTTAGCAGGTAATTTTAGGCAAGTGCTAACTTCAGGCACGACAATTCAAAATGAAAAAAAACAGAAAGCCTCAAACAGCTAAAAAATCTAGTCACTCTACAGATATCATGTGTGAAATAATAGGTAGCAAAAAGTCCAATGAGTCTGAGAAAGGAAAAAATGTAGATATTGGAACTTCTGGCGCGTCTGAAAATGTGCATACTTCTGAAATTCGCTTACTGAGAGAACAATCTAACGGTAATTAAGTAATATATTGCAACCATTGTTTTTAAAGGAACTGCAGATTGTATTTGACAAAAAAAAATAATAGTTTCCATGGAGGATATTGAAACCGTATCTACTGAAGACGTTCCAATTATTGAACAATTGAAAAATCTAACTACGGAGCAACTCCCTGAATTTCTTGTGAAACAGGGATTAGGGCTTGATGAAACCGATTGCAAAATTCTCAAGGATAACAAAATCGATGGCGAATGTATCCTGTCGCTAACCTTTGAACACTTAGAACATTTGATAAAGTGTGGCTTAAAGTTGGGACCAGCAATGAAAATTATTCATTTTATTGAAGAAAAGCAAGTGCAAGGTAATTAAATGAGTGGATACTAAATCTTCTCGATCAAAGGCAGTAAAAGAAGATGGTTGATAGTTTAAATGCTTAAGTAAAAAATATTTGGTATATTACGATGTTAATTAACCTGTATTATTTTCTAATTAGAAACTTTGAAAAGAATAGAGAAAAGCCTTGACGAAGCATTGACGAACTAAAACGTCGTTTCGACGATAATGATACGTTCAGTATGAATACTCAAAAAAGAATGAAACTCGGTTTGAAATTTGGGTTGTTTGAACAAATTCACATTAGATCCTTCAACACTATCGAAACGGTTGGAAATAGACCTCCTTTGTTTGTATGGCGTGAGGATACGAATGAAAATGGTCATTCTGAAGAATACATAGACTACATACGGGATAGTTTTCTTGGAGCAGAATTCCTCACTGGTTACGAGGTGTTGGATATCCATGATAATTCTCAATTCTGGAACAGTGGGGGTGCTCGTGGTACAGCAGACGCAATAGTGGTTCAATCACCACAACTAGCACATCCTCAGAATATCATAAAGCTAGTTTTGGAATTGAAGAAGGTAATTATAGTAAGATCAAAGCGCTTTCAGATTATATCAAACCTCGAGAATAAAAAATTGGTTTATTATAGAAAGTTGAAGACAACGATGAGCATCAAGCCATTGGCCAGTTAATCGCGTCCAATATGATCTCGCCATTGAAACCAGTAGTCATGCTTACAGATTTCTCTTCGACTTTCCAGTTTTATTGGATTGTTCCATCTCAAAATCCAGCCTATCCAGCCTATCCCTACTTTTCATGTATTTGTATGACGAGTTTTAATGACATTCATCAAGCTTCAACATTCGCCCGCGCATTGCTGGTTCCCAATCAAGTAATAATCTATATGTCACAGGAAAACCAAAAGAGGCTACCTCTCGACGAAAGAAGAATGTTGATCAGGGAATTCAAACCAATCTATGAATCTGTTGATGACGATATAGCCAATCTTGACGATTTCATAGACGAAATGGGACCGGAGGAGCGTGCTTCATACGAGATCAAGAAAAAGGTGAGGAAAATTCTACCTCTTGTGCCTTCAAGGTTTCATGAATCAGTAGAGGAAGCATTAAGGCGGTACTTGTGATAGGCATTTGTAATAGATACTTGTATAACAATAGCTATTTGCAATAGATACTTGTTGTAAATGCTTCAACAATAGCTACTTGTAATAGATATGCATCAATATAGCTTTGAATCAGTCGATTCTTCACTTCTTGGAGATTTCGAATAAAATATAGAAGTTATTGATTGAAAATTATGATCAATAGGGAATTAAAATCTTAGAAATTTTTCTCTATCTTCATCATAATACTCGGGTATTTGAAATCCGTGTAGCAAGTAAATCGAGAAAATTTTTTTACTAATACCAAAAAGTGGGTTTCATAAACGCAAATTTGAGTTATAAATGATTCTTTTAAAAAAAAGAATTTTATGTTACACCTGATGTGCTTCCGTCCGTGTACATACACATAGTGTTCAATAGAACTGCAGTAGTTTTAAATAAAATAACTAATAATACAGTAATAATGCATAATAATCATAACAGATAATCATAATTAATAATAATAATTAATAAAATACAAAAAACAATAGAATATATTTTCCTTAAAGATCCTAATGAGTTGAGAAACTATATTATATTAGGTTTACCAGTTTGCGCAGAAACATTTGGATTACTAGTTTTGCGCAAAAAGCATTCTATGGAGTTTGAACAGGAACAGGTACAGGTTGGCCTGGTAAAGATAACTGCAATGTACATCCACCGGTTGCTCGAGTAAGATCAGTAATTACAGATCCGATAGAACCAGTACATGACCAACCACCATTATCTCTAAAACACATTAGACTATACTGATTGCTTGCACAATTTGTAGTTGCTTGACTATTACTAACCTAATTGTTCATTTAAACCAGAAATAAAAATTAATATTATTTCAAAAATAATGAATTACAAAATTAGTACAGTGCATGCTCCGTCATAACCAACTAAAAGTAGATGCTGTTGTTGACCCAACCAAAGCATTGCCTATTGCTTCATAACTAGGACAGGTACCTACAGTAGTATTGGTCGGTTGTGTAGTTCCTACAATTCCACCACATTCATCACCTGGAAGACCACCTGGAAGTATATTATAATTACCCTGAACAACACAAAATCTCGTTTGTCCAATTTTAATACATTGACCATCAAGGATTTGGAAAAAAAGGACAATTTGGTGATTTAGCAGCACATTGATTACTAAGACAGCAAAAATTTTGTTTATCTGCTATATTAGCAACAAAAGACGATAATGTATTATATGTAGCACCAGACAAACAAGTGCTAAAGTCTGAACCAGCTTGAGCTAATAAAGTATGAACTAGAACAAGTAAGAATAATTTTATGGCATTCATATTAATTAATATTAATTTTCCATGACGGATGACTTTTATAAATTTCTTTAACAGATAAAGTATTAGGCCATATAAAGTTAATTTTTGGTTCTCATGAGACAAAAAAAAAATGACCCGCCCGCCCGAACTTTTATTTAAAAATTTTATATATAAAATTTTATAAAATTTTTAAAAAATTTTTTTGAAATCCCACATGACTATTAAAACATATAAAAAATTTTTTTCAAAAAAATTTCCAAAATATGATCCGGTCATGAGATCCAAAAAATTAACTTTATGTGTCCTTACCTAAATTGCAATTTTGAAAAATCATTTAATCGTATAGCTTAATCATATAAGCATATGTTTTTCCTTATTTTGCTATATTTACCAAGAATTTTTCTTCATATTTTTGTTGGCGTAATACTATGATAAATACAAATATTTTTTTAAAAAAAGTCAATGATTCTTTATTTATTATAGCATTCGTAGCTAGTTAAACAAAGTCAACAACAATAATTAACGAATGAATTTTAGCTTTATGAGTTGATAGATTAGTGTTTTTCATGTTAATGTTGTTGATTACTTGGTAAGACTCTCGTTACCACCCTTAAAAATTTCATAAATTTGCCAATTTTTCACAAGGAAAGCAAATGAAATTTAAAAGCTACCAGCAATTTTTCGGGTTGGTTTGATTTTTTTTTTTTTTGTATTTCTTTGATGTCATCTTGATCTTGGCATTTGAAATATTTTTTGGGTGACTAAAGAAGTTGGTAAATAAAACTAGGTTGATGAAATAATTAAACCACTATTAATGAAAATCGGTGAATTAATTTCAAATTTCATTAGAATTTCTAGTAACACTAGGACAGTTCGCTATGTAAAATTTTGCGTGTCGCATTACAGTAAAATTTAGCAGTCAAGTGATTAACGATTAATATCCTAGTGATACAGCGCATCTCGATACACGAGTTCAGCGCTAATAGCGAATGAATTACCGGTATATGACTTTAAATATGCTTGTTCACATTGATATCATCACGAACCAAAGGATGAAGAATGATTTCTTATTATAACTTTAACGGCTTTAAAGGGTGGAATGACGACAATAGTTTGGATTATAAGACAAAACTTAATTACATGGAGGACAACACTATAGAATGTGAATTAAATATCTGATACGTTCGAATTATACTTGAGTGGTATATAATTGATAGAGAAATGAATTCATCTATATATACTACTTTTGTGAACATTAAAATATGCCTTTTTTAGGTGCAAGAAATGTCGTATTTTTGATCCGTCTAGGAAAGGGAGTCTATGGCATTCTTCCTTTGTCTACCCCTGTTATGTTTGTCACGTCCTCTTACTCGACAAGTCCAATTTCAGTGTAAATATTCCAATGTTACTCTCATAACCTAATTTCACTACATTTCTTCTCCTCCCAAATTATAGTATTTCCCTGTACCGGTATATATAGGCAATTCCAAAAATTACAGCTGTTTTCCAAAATGTGTGAACAACGATTTCCATATACCTATATGGGAAATCGAAGAATCTGGAGATTTATATTAGAAAAATTAAAATTCCGATTAGGGCAGGTCTTTAAAATTCAGTAAATATGTGGATTCTATTATATGTGATCTATGACCGTTCACACCTTTTTGAAAACAGTTATAACATGAAGCAAACAAAAAAATCAGTTAAATGAATCAAATATTTAGCAAATAAATTTTTCGAGAATGTTCTTTCTATATTTTTTTATACTTATTATATTCTCACAAGAAGAATCATCTCTATGTTTTTAAAAGGCTTATTCCATGCTTAATATATTTTCATAAGGATTATTTCTATTTACAAAAAGAGCTAATCCCACGATCAATGCATTTTATAGGAAGATTGCTTCTACGTCACAGAAAGTGCCAATTACATATCTGATATCTGGATATCCCACGAGAAAGGTTACTTCCATACATAGAAAGAGCTAATTCCATGATCAATACATTCTTGTGAGAATGGTCACTTCAAATCACAGAAAGAGCCAATTCCATGATTCATGCATTCTCACAAGAGTTACTTCCATGCTATAGAAAGAGCCAATCCCATATTTATTACATATTTACGGAAAGGATCACTTCCACGTATAGGAAGAACTAATTAATGCATTTTACAAGAAGGATTACTTCCATACCACAGAAAGTACCAACTCCGGATTTTTATATATCTACAGGAAAGTTTACTTCCACGTTACAGAAAGGCCCAAGAAGGAACATTTCTACATTATAGAAGGAAAAAAATATTCCAATCTTCACTTATTTTTGTTCATTTTAAATAGAAAAAGATAATTCAGTGTTAAATAAAATTTTTGATATTTAATTTTTTTTTTTTTTATGCACTTATACGGAAGTCGTTTAAAACCGCGTACAGCCTTTTGTTTTGAAGCAAAATACAAGCATTAACAAAAATGTTAGGGAAATCTTTAATATAAGAAATGCTATAACCCTAACCCAAACTAACCCTTACCTTAATTTTAATTAATTTTAATTATTAAAAAATCAAATTCATATGACCATACACGACTTTGATGTTGATCTGTGGCCTATTTGTAAAGGTATAACGATAATGTACGAATAATATTACTTTACATATATATTTGCTGATTGCTTGTATTCTATACTTATTCTCATACAGTATAATCGTTTGTTATCTTTGCACCTGCATTATTTGACGCTCTCCCAATAGATGATAGCACCGGCTCTAATGAATAATGTTTGTTAAAACATACCTAGTATATTGCAAGATATTAGCGTTTAACGCTTTGACATATAAATTTCCTCAGCTATGTTTAGTTGCAAAACGTAAAATACTAATGTTTGCAATATATTAGGTTAATTTAAATGATTCTATTCTTGATTAGAATTGATGAGTTTCAAGCATTATTTGTTACAAGCTCTAGAAATTTCGAGTATATTCGAATATTCATCGAGTTTGTTAAAATATACTGTATTATATAAAAAAGTTTTTTGAGTAACATTAATAATAAAATTAATTATGTTTTAGAAATATCACTCTGTCAATTACTTTGGATTTAATAATGTTTTCTTCGCACTCATAACATTTCCTGTGTTTGAAAATAAGTATTCACTTGGTATGTTTTTTGCAGGAATACTTTTATGCCATTTCACTTAAAATCGGAAGACCACCACATCACAAGATCTGTTTCGAAATCAAGCTCTGAAAGAGCAAGATATTTGTAACTTCGTTATCATCTTGATTTTGAAAGTTTGATAAAAAGACAAGTTTAATAAATTCTTTACAATAAACTTGTTTTTTTAAAAAGAAACATCAACAGAAGAGTGTATTTTTATTCAACATTAGATAAAATTCTATGTTTTAATTAAAGTCAATTCGAAAAATTTATTATTTATGAACTGTTATATATTAATAAAAAAAAAAAAGTTTATCACTCAAAACACGGTTAAATTTTAACTTTGAACGACTTTCAATAATTGACCAAATTAAAATGAAGTTCATTTCGATGCTCGAAATTTTTAATTGAGATTCGAATAATTATTTACCAATTCCACTTTCTACACTGTATCATAAAATAGTATCCCTTAATTTGTATCCTAGACCAATTTTGCCCAGACTGAAACAAATAAACACTTGACGTTATGTCAATATGCTAGTAAGAAGTGTATATTTAAAAAGAAAAAGAAAATTCCAAATCTCACCTAACAAATTAAATTAAAAATAAAGATATTATTACAGTAATTTTTATAAAATTTTACCTTGCAGGATATATTAATGCTAACTTTTATAATAGTAATATTTTGCAAAATATTAATAATTGTATTAATCTTCAGATTTAAAATTGTCTATAAACCAAGATAATAATACTTCAGAAGATAAAATTTATAAAATCTTAGATTGTTCAGAAATTTTGTTAGATCAGAAGTTTATTTAAACTGCTAATATCCAAAGTTTTGAAATTTAAGCATTTATTTAAAATAGTCTATTACTATCAAAATAAATCGTATAACAAAGCAACGTATATTAGAAGCGAAGTGTATGTGAGTTACATTCAGTTTGTTTCAAATTAAAGTTCGTGTCAGATTTAAATTTCGTTAATAACTGACACAACGTACGAAATAAGAAGTAGATAATAAGTAGCATGCCTAATCTAATACTATAACTATTTAAACTTTTGGCTTGCCTATGACATGCCACCACAAGTATCTCATAAATATTTTGATCACATTACGCTTTATCTTGTATTTGATTTTCAATCCGACTGCCAGGTGTTGGAATAAATGACAAATGTTGATTACCGGGTGTTGGAATAAATGATAAATGTTGGCGTCTTCTTTTATCTTATCTAATAAAAATCCGATCAAGGCAATCAATATAATTACACCTGTTCCAATACTAATTCCAATAAATATTCATTGTGATTTGACGAAACTGTAGAAACTATATAATGAAAAGAAAGAAAAATAATTAGTTCGAAGGTAATAAAAAGGTCTATCGACCAATCAGATCGTGCATATTGTCATACTATTCACTAGAGATGCTGGTGTTGACTACCATATAGCGCTCCATAAAGTACCCTATTAAAAAGTACCCCATATATTAGTACCCGGGTATTGTATTAGTCTAACGGCCTTTGAAGATCGATATATACCCGGGTATATTATATCATTCATGCGGTCTTAATTGAGAAGTTTAAAATCAAAATTATTTTAGTATTTATAATATTTATACGGGATCGATCAACCTATGTTTGTACCCCTACCGCTACGCATTGCCTAGTATTAGTTAGCTTAGTTACGTACGAGAAGATAAATCAAGTAATCTAAACTGTTGGTAATTTTACAATAATCAAAATATTTTGTTAGTAAAACAAATGGAAGAGCTGGGAGTTTGAGTTAAATGAGGTCAGTTAAGCAAAAAATGAATAAAAAAAAATATATATCAATTAGAGATGTACTTTGCGCAAGGTAAAACTACGTAGCATATATTCCACAAATCATATGTAGGTGCGAGGCGATTCATTGGTTCCAGTAATAACTTCAATTAACTTGATTTATCGTTATTTATTATTAAATTACTGATGTCGAGTTTTTTTAATTAAGGATCTACCTCGCGCGAGGTATGGCGTAATAACTTGCGCGAGAATTAAATCATCATCATTTGCAAGGTACATCTCTAGTTTCAACCATCATTTTCAAATTTCCGCTAATTCTGATCTGCTATAATTTAAAAATCCACATTTAACACATTGAACTTGGTAAAATTGGTATAAGGGTTATTTCAATTAATTTAAGTTAATCGAAATATTGCGCAATATCTCGATCACTAGCAAGTCATATTAAGAGAGCTAATGAAGCTGCCTTAAGATGCTCTCAAGGATCAACCTAGATGCGATTTCCTAAAGAAAAATAGTGCACAAACCGTTATGACGTAATGTTAGTTATTCATATAACATTTGTTAGATAAGGCCATGCAAATAAAATTAATTGGTTCTCGTAACATCTTAAGACCCAACCAAGGGCACCCGGCACCCGGATGTTATTGTTATAATCTAAAAAATGTTATATAAATTTTTTAAATACTAAAACCTCTTTATATAAAAATATGTATAGTAATCTTAAAAACTATATATATTAATATAAAATAACATTTGACTTTTTTAAAAAAATTCACCCGGCCGGGTTATGAGAACCAATTTTATTTATGTGCGTGGCCTAAATTAATTTTTTATACACTAACGTTGCCCCATATCTAATATAATTTCGATCAAATGTTGGGTTGCTCTAAGGTGGTACGTTCATATATACGTCAGTCCGAACGTACAAAATAATGACTTCAAATGACATGAGTCTATAATATGGGACTAATGGGTTTGACGCATAATCTATTATGTATATTATTTTAGGGTATTTATTTAAATTTATACGCCTCAATTACGGGTTCAAAATTTAGTGTCTTTGTCTAAGGTCCAATGAACAAATCAGCCAAAGAAATTTATCCGATTTTTTTCTGATTCGAGTTATCGGATAATTTTGGCGGCGAATACGTTGTAATTCTGTCGTGCACTGCCTGAAGTTCATATCGGCGTGTTTGGTTTTTAGGGTCACAAAATTATACTATAGTACCCCAAAATTTATTAGTATGTTTTAAAATCATACCCTATTTTAATATCATGTGAGTGTGAAAATCATTTAAATAACACCTCAAAAATATTTATTTACTATAAAAAATATAAGTAAACGCGCTAGAACCCATCGTTCAAAGCCTCAACCCATCGTCTTTTTGACCAATAGGTATATAGTATACTAGAATTTACTGTTATATAAGTTTTATTTTATATATTAACTATTTAAAATACTAGTTATGTCTAATTCAATTAGTACTTCAAGATTTACTTGTTCTCTTTGTACATGTTCACGATCTTACAAGACTCAACGTGGTCTTAAACATCATGAAACAATAAAACATAAGGATCATTATATGCTACCTTCGCATATATTGTCACTACCTAACTATGAGCTTGATCGTATTAAAAAAGTTATGATATGAGGAATTCAGAAGCGTCTAAAAAACCATTATCGCACCATTGGAAATCAAGTATTACATTGCAGTGAGAATGCCTTTGTAGGAATATTTGGCCATGTGGTAATTTTTATCAATGTTGTTTTAGTGGAGACAATTCATATGATATATTAACAAATATCTTTAATGATGCAAGTTAGATCTTTTCTATTTAGTGCTTCTATATACACTATATGTATAAATATGAGTTTGCTTTTTAATATTATTAACAAAAAGTTTATAATCATATTTTTATATAATAAAATATACTATGCACTTTCAAAAATTGACTTGTAAGTAATAATTCGTTTTATAACATTCGACTATAAAATTGGCCAATCATAAAAGTTTGATCTACATTTGGACACCAAAATTTTGGGGTTACTCAAATATGATGAACCAAAGTCAAGTGCCTGAAATTGCACTTGACTAAATTAGCCCCTGAAATTGCACGCGTTAGCAGGTAATTTTAGGCAAGTGCTAACTTCAGACACGACAATTCAAAATGACTAAAAAAAACAGAAAGCCCCAAACAGCTAAAAAATCTAGTCACTCCACAGGTATAATGTGTGAAATAATAGATAGCAAAAAGTCAGATGAGTCTGAGAAAGGAAAAGCTGTGGATATAGGAACTCCTGGCACGTCTGAAAATGTGAAACTCACTTACTGAGAGAACAATCTAACGGTAACTAATATATTGCAACCATTGTTTTTAAAGGAACTGCAGATTGTATTTGACAAAAAAAATTAATATTTTCCATGGAGGATATTGAAACCGTATCTACAGAAGACGTTCCAATTATTGAACAATTGAAAAATCTAACTACGGAGCAACTCCCTGAATTTCTCGTGAAACAGGGATTAAGGCTTGATGAAACCGATTGCAAAATTCTCAAGGATAACCAAATCGATGGCGAACGTATTCTGTCGCTAACCTTTGAACATTTTATAAAGTGTGGCTTAAAATTGGGACCAGCAATGAGAATTATTAATTTTATTGAAAACCTCATAAGTGAAAAGCAAGTGCAAGGTAATTAATGAGTGGATACTAAATCTGCACGATCAAAAAGCAGTAAAAAGAGATGGTTGATAGCTTAAATGCTTAAGTAAAAAATATTTGGTATACTTACGATGTTAATTAACCTGTATTATTTTCTGACTAGAAACTTGAAAAGAATAGAGAGACGCCTTGAATAACAGAAAAAAAGCATTGACGAACAGAAAAAAAGCATTGACGAACTGAACAAAAGCATTGACGGACTAAAACGTCGTTTCGACGATAATGATACGTTCAGCTTATCTTCTATGAATACTCAAAAAAGAATGAAACTCGGTTTGAAATTTGGTTTGTTTGAACAAATTCACATTAGATCCTTCAACACTATCGAAACGGTTGGAAATAGACCTCCTTTGTTTGTATGGCGTGAGGATACGAATGAAAATGGTCATTCTGAAGAATACATAGACTACATACGGGATAGTTTTCTTGGAGCAGAATTCCTTACTGGTTACGAGGTGTTGGATATCCATGATAATTCTCAGTTCTGGAACAGTGGGGGTGCTCGTGGTACAGCAGACGCAATAGTGGTTCAATCACCACAACTAGCACGTCCTCAGAATATCGTAAAGCTAGTTTTTGAATTGAAGAAGGTAATTATAGTAATATCAAAGCGCTTTCAGATTATATCAAACCTCGAGAATAAAAAATTGGTTTATTATAGAAAGTTGAAGACAACGATGAGCATCAAGCCATTGGCCAGTTAATCGCGTCCAATATGATCTCGCCATTGAAACCAGTGGTCATGCTTACAGATTTCTCTTCGACTTTCCAGTTTTATTAGTTTTATTGGATTGTTCCATCTCAAAATCCAGCCTATCCAGCCTATCTTTCATGTATTTGTATGACGAGTTTTAATGACATTCATCAAGCTTCAACATTCGCCCGCGCATTGCTGGTTCCCAATCAAGTAATAACCTATATGTCACAGGAAAACCAAAAGAGGCTACCTCTCGACGAAAGAAGAAGTTTGATCAGGGAATTCAAACCAATCTATGAATCTGTTGATGACGATATAGCCAATCTTGACGATTTCATAGACGAAATGGGACCGGAGGAGCGTGCTTCATACGAGATCAAGAAAAAGGTGAGGAAAATTCTACCTCTTGTGCCTTCAAGGTTTCATGAATCAGTAGAGGAAGCATTAAGGTGGTACTTGTGATAGGCATTTGTAATAGATATTGTATAACAATAGCTATTTGCAATAGATACTTGTTGTAAATGCTTCAACAATAGCTATTTGTAATAGATACGCATCAATATAGCTTTGAATCTTTGAATTTCGCCAAAAAAAAATTAGTTAGCCACTTGTGTTTCAATGTGAAGTATTACTATTTTTGTAATTCTTATTTAGAACCGTTTGGTATAAAAATTCTTCTTTGATTTATTACTTTTCATAATAGTTTGGTTTTTATTTTGTCTTAAACATTGAATTACGAAGACAATATATATACTGTTACACCTAAAAACCTCTAACAGTTCGATGTAACCAGGCACCGATATTATGTAAGGTTTAATATTCGATAATAGTATAGAGAGGAATATCAGTTTTTGGGATAGAGGCTTTATACTAGTGATTTGTTTTCGAAAGAGACGTCACAGCTAAACGTATATGAAGATACAAGTAGTCGTATCAGATTTTTTTATATCAATAAATTAAATATATCGAATCGTGAAATCCCTTCACGATGATCACGTGCACAAGATCGTTAAATCGCTTAATGATTGTAATCAATCACAATTGATTATAGATTCAATCAGTGTATGAAGACACGATTGGTATTTTATTTAATAAATGTGGGTTGAGAACTGTCGATTCCCAGAGGGATATCGCAGATATTTATACATGATTTGATGTTAAGATAAATAACTAGTATATCCATCAATTATACTATATCTTTTCTATCGAATAAATATGCGCGTCTAATATTTTCAATATATATGATAATAATAACATATATAATATAACAGAAATAAATAAAATTTATAATGTATCAATGATATCTTTCATCAATTCCAGCATTATTAGATCTATTAGCATTGTTCGTTTTGTCTGCAGAAGTCACATTATAATACTCACGTGAGGTCACGAGAATTTTATGGTCCTTCGCCTTATTTACGAGTAAGAATAGGCCAGACCAAGTTGATTATGTGTTTTACATTACCCCCCCCAGAGCTCCCCCCTCCTTCATAGTAAAAAAAAATTTGATAAATATACATAGGACTACGGGACATTTCGGAAAATTTTATATAGTCACGGAAAAATTCGTAATTTTTTTTTTTTTGGAAAAAAAAAGTTTTAAAATTTTACTAAGTAAACCACCCTCCCCCTCCTGGAGGGGAGAGGGGGGTAATGCAAAACACATAATCAACTTGGTCTGGCCATAACAGCTTGAGGCATTTCTTGAGAACTTGAGGAAGCAATTACCTTAAGATAACAATTACCGACTATAACTCCGGTAATTACTTCCCTATGAGGAAGGCGAAGTCTTCTGCCTTTAATCTCGTTTGATTCAATACCATATATGGTAAAAAGTCATACGCATGAATGGAGGTTCGTTTATAATAAGCCAGAATATTTTGTGCAGCCAAGAGTTCTTCAGCCAGTGATGGTGCACTTTGTAAAAGCTCTCCTAAGTAATACGCGTAAATCAATAATTTCCTTTGCCAGCTGCAATAGTAAACTTGAATATTTTGTAATTGATTTAATTGGGATTGTAGTTTTTGTTGAAATTGTTCCAACAATAGTTTTAGGAAACTGCCAAAAAAAGTCATTTCAGATGCAGCAGATACTGGCTTGGATAGTACCAATTTTTGATGAGTCTTTTCCACTTTCTCTTGGAACATATCATAAGGTTAGTATGGGCAGGATCAATATTAATGTCAATTAGGTTGGTGGCATTAAGTTCTAACAAAATCATTTGTACTTGGGCATTCATTTTATGAGAATAACAGGTTTAGATGCTTTCTGTGCTTTTTATCTAATTTGGTTTGTTTGTCATGGATAATACTGGTTCAACAATAAGGTGCTTAATGGAAAATTGCATTCATATAAACGCTGCCTTTATACTATACATCTAAAAATTACATCTAATTCAATGTAACGATCTTTTTTTAAAATGAATTTGTATAATTATTATTCTCTTTACATATTTCTTTAAAAAAAATATATATATATATATTAAATAAATAACATAAATGAATAAAAATTGATAGCCGCATATTATTTCTTTAACCGCAATTTCATGTGAGGCAAGTGATCGTTGCAATATTGCGAAACGATTTCGTGACCCGTATTTGTAATATTTTCAAAAATTAAGCCTTTATAAATAAATATTTTTAAGTTGGGCTCTCATTCATAATTATTTTCAAATTTGGGTCCCAATGTGTAAATTCCCCATTATTTTTTCTCTTACGCTGGTTGTAAAATTTTATAACTACTTCTATGATTTCATTAAAGATCTATATATTTTTACGTATAATAATCATGCTTTTAAACCAACCACATTCGAGTGCAATTCAAAATTTGATAAATCTCTGTTTACTTATCGTTAGTGATGGGACTACAATAATTAAAAATCGGTGATACGTATTAATTGTCACATTCAATAATTTATAATATATAATAGAATCAACTTTTTTAATAGATCACGGCATTCGATAGCTGAATTTTTAACTATCAACTACTTATTATATGTTCATTGAATCTCTTTTTTCCATCTTATGCATCGTTAAAATATCTTGTATTTCGTAGGTTTTCTAAAATTTGTAAATTGTATATATAACAGAATTACATAATATTTTTCCGTAAACTAGCATATGTTCAAGTTAACAAAAGCTTATAAAATTCCTTAAAAGTAAATATCTCTCAATGATAGGTTAGAGAGGCATAACTATTAGGAGTTGAAATTCCGAAATCAGAAAATTAATTAGGACATACGAATATGAAATTGATGCGGGGTAAATAATTCTTGATATCTATATAGGAGTTTGTATTACACACACTCTAGCAATAATATGCACTTGAAGAAAATTCTTGGTCATAAACCACCGAAATCGTGTAATGAGCACATGTAAGTTACTACACACTAATCATTATCGTACGTACCGCATTGACTAAAATATTCCACTTTTTAATAATATTCCTACGTAAAATAACTGTGTGCAAGCCCAGGAAATCTATTAATCTCATTCCGAATTGAAAGTGTGCTTACATCTGAATTATTCTTTATCGTGAAAAAATTATTCTACGCAATGTATTAAAGTTTTTAACTAGGCATTTTTTAATCAATGCGATACGATAATTTTAAATCATTTATATAGTTTAGTCAAATGCTAAATGTTTCTTGTAATTTTAAATATTAGTAAGTGAATATTCGAAAAAACTAGAAACAAGTTTAAAAAGTCGCAACATAAAATATTTCGATTATTCACAGCATAGTGACCTCAAATGTATTGGAAAAGGGGGATATGCTGTTGTATATTCGGCCATATTTGAAGGGCAAATTTACGCAATAAAAAGCCTGAAAAATAATCTGAGTTTCGACGATGAAGCATTCAAACAAGTTAAAAGAGAAGTAATTTATATTTTTATATTTTTCATATGATTTCTTAATAGTCTTATTTACTTATCAACATATGCACTGTATGTAGCTTAAATTTCTTAGTACAGTTGATCATCCTAACATCATAAAGTTTCATGGCATTTCGAGAGGTATAAATTTAAAAAAATATATGCTATATACAGTACTTGAATTATCCTAATTTCATTTTTGAACTTTAGATGAAAAATCAGATAATTTTATGTTGATCCTACAATTTGCCAATGGCGGTAATTTGCGAACACATTTAGAAAAAAAACGAAATAATGGCATTTATAAAATATTATGGAATGAACTCATCAAAATTGCAATAGAGATTACATATGGATTAAAATACTTGCATGACAAAAATATAATTCATAGAGATCTAGTTAGTTTATTTCTTTTATTATATTTTAATTTCTGCATATATAATTTTAATTTTTTCTTCATAAAATCTCTAGCATTCTTTGAATATTTTGATACATGATGATAGGGCCATGATTACAGATTTTGGCTTATCGAAACAATTAGATGGTTCCACTTCTACTTCAAAATCTGGTGTGAAAGGCGTGGCAGCATATATTGAGCCACAACACTATATCCAGCGTGGGAAAAATGTTAAAAGCGATAAAAAATCTGATATCTACAGCTTGGGTGTATTGCTTTGGGAGCTTACGAGCGGAATCCCTCCATTTAATGGATTAAATGATTTAGAGATAAATTTTAAAATTGCTGATAATGAAAGAGAAAAAACTATTCCTGGTACACCTCCAGATTATGTCAATCTCTTTAAAGAATGTTGGTCATCTGAACCGGTTCAACGTCCAGCGTTGAATGACATTTTGCCTAAACTTGAGAAATTATTAAAAGAAAAAACTATAGAATTCATTACAAATGAAATTGCACAGTTAATTTCATTATGCTTAGAAAACTCAGTTCTCTCGAATGAGAATGGCAGTCGAAGAATGTCTCTCGAAAGCATTCCTATAGTAAATACTTCAACATGCCAACAAAGCGTATCTCTAAAAGAATTACTTGAAAGGAGCATTGCTGATGGACATATTAATTATATTGAATATGATAAATTTACAGACCCTACAGAGATTGGCTTCGGACGTCTTGGAAAAGTTTTTAAATACGAATGGAAAGACAGTAAATTAATAGTTACCCTCAAATGCCTTAGAATTGACATAAGCTTGGATGAAAAAATTAAAGATTTTATTGATGGGGTATATTAATATTTTAATTGATTCTCTTACAATATAATGAAATATATATTAAATTCTTGTAATTCGATTAGCTTAAATTATTACGAAAAGTTTCTGGGCAGCAAAATATTATTACATTCTACGGAGTCACAAAAGGTATACAAATAAATAGTAATTCTTAATTTTCAGATATTTATGAGCTGACAAACTCAACTCATACTTTCGTGAAATGTTAAATTCGAAAATCAAGAATTACAACTTTCGTTCGGCAGTATTCATTATGTCAAACAAAATGCTTATCTAACGCAAATAAATAGACAGCAATGGAGGTTATCATATGGTTTCACAATATGCTAACGAAGGAACTCTACGAGAATATCTAAAAGAAAATTTTATTAATCTGAAATGGAAAGATAAGCTATCTATTGCTGAGGAAATAGCAGTTGGGCTTTTATTCTTACATGATAAAAATATTATTCATGGTGATCTAGTAAGTGCTATGCATTTTACTGAATTTATATAGATTAATTCACTAATAATCTATAATAATTTAGCATTCGAAGAATATCTTAATTCATCAAAAGCAACCAAAGATTGGGCTTCCAATGCAGATAGAAAAAATGTCTGACTTCAATTATTTATGGAATGCCGGAATATATCGAACCCCAATGCTTTGTTAACTCCAAATATAAACTTAATATGAAATCTGACGTCTATAGCCTTGGAATAATTCTTTGGGAAATTTCAAGTGGAAGACAACCATTTCTAAAATTAGATTCTCTTGTTAGTCATATCATCCAGGGAAACAGAGAAGAATCTATAGAAGGTACACCGTCTCAATATATTGACCTTTACACAAAATGTTGGGATCATTATCCTGCAAATCGTCCTGAAACGAAATTAATTCTCCATAATTTACAACAACTTATTAATGGGTTTGGGTCAAAATCCTGACAAACAAAATCCCGACAGGTCATAATCCCGACAATAAAATCCCGACAATCAAAATCCCGACAATCAAAAATCCCGACAATCAAAAAAAGCTTTCCTTGAGCAACTTTACTATAAAATCAACTAAGCCAAACCCTAGCCCAGGCGTTCACCCTAACCCTATCCTAGACACTTACCTAACCCTAACCTAACTTAAATAAATTTAATGATTTTTTTGTTGTCGGGATTTTCGGGAATTTTATTGTCGGGATTTTTTTGTCGGGATTTTTTTGTCGGGATTATGACCTGTCGGGATTCTGTTTGTCGGGATTTTGACCCGCTCCCCTTATTAATAACGAAACCTCGAGCCTGGATTATATTAAAGAAAATACAATGAAATCTGATGAAAATAAAAACAAAAAAAGAAAAATAGACGACGGTAATGATCATAAATCATCTTTAAATGGTGACTCTAAAATAAATTTCCAAGTTGTTGGAGATAAAGAAAATTTAATGAGATCTGATGAAAACAATAAAAAAAGAAAAATAGACGATAATAATTATCAACCACAATTAAGTAGTGAATATGATAAACCCGGCTACATAACTGATAATGCTGCTGATGGTTTTCAAGTTTCTGAAAATGCGGTCCAACCATTTCTTCCATTTTTTCAAACTGTTACAGCTATTGTAAATTCAATAATGAAAGCTTACAAAAATGGAAGATGTAATCAGAAAATTTGTTTAGCTATAGTTGATCGTGTAGAATTGCTCAGTATGCAGTCAAATCTTTACAAAGACATCAAATGGAAAACGAAGAACTTTTTAGAAAACAAGATTATTATAACGCGTGGGTTAGATTTATAACCATTTTAGAAAATATAATAAATTTGTGAAGAGGTTACTCAATTATCAAGCCTGCAAAAATTTTTGAATGCATACGAAGTTAAAAATGCATATGATAAAAATATTAATGAATTTGAAGAAGTATGTAAAGATTTAGATTTTACTTTGGCTATTTATGACAGAAATAAAAAAGAGATAGAAAATAAAAGGATTATGGAAGATATTAATGTTTTAAATAAGGTAACTACAGAATTATCAAAATTTATTGCAATTTTGCATATTGCACATATGATTAATCTTTAAAACATTTGAAATAATGGGTTAGATTATGTACGATGCGAATGGTGATTCTCTTATTGAACAGATGAAAGAGATAGCACAATTGTCAGAAAAGTTTGACCAACTTATGAAGCGAACTACCTCTATTGATTTCACATTAATCAAAGCCTATAAAGATAGAGTGCCCGAAATAAATCCAAAGGAACTTGCTTCAGTATCACCAGTCAATGATGGAAAAAATATTTTTAAAAGAACTTATCGAGGGATTGGGGTTGCATGTAAAAAGATTCTTGGAAACAGATGATATAAAATCTTGGGCCGAGTTTGCTATCTTACATGGATTAAGAACTTGTCCATATATTATTGGCTTTCATGGCCACTCGAAAGTATATAATAACCCTGTTATAGTTTTTGATTGGGCTTCGAAGGGTAATCTAAAAGAGTTGTACACAATGAATTCAATTGATTGGAACACCAAACTAAAAATTGCTCGTGATATATGTAATGGTCTCTTATTTATACACCAATGTAACATTCTACATCACGATATTCGTTGTGAAAATATATTGGTATGTAAAAACTTATTTTCAATTTAAATGAGCAGCTATCAATAGAAATCAGGATCTTTGAATGTTAAAGTATCAGGATTTTTATTGGCCATTAGAAATATATTCTTACTCATAGTAAATTTTAATTTACTTTAAAAAAGATTACCGAGAATTATGAGCCCAAAATTGCGAACTTCAGGCTTAGTAGAACCGAGCAAGAGGTGTCTGTGAATATCGAGAATATATTAAGCATCATTCGATGGTTAGCTCCTGAAAAACTAAGCCAGTCGCAATATGACTTTAATATTAAGTATGATCATAAATGTGAAATGTACAGGTACGCGTTTTTAAAGTTTGAAGAGCTATTAAATATTTAAAGATGATTTTATTAATTATTTCTGTGATCCAGTTTTGGAATGCTGTCATCAACGAATTCCATATGAAAATATTAATTCCGTTCCCAAAATTGAACAACTTGTCAAATGCAAGAAACGAGAAAAAATAATGCTTGATCCAAGTCCAATTGCACAAGAACTTTTTAAAATAATTAAGCAGGGTAATTCTTACGGATACATTTTTGTTTAAGAATTAATCATTTACATTTCATCTAACTAAATTAAATATTTATGGCAACAATTTCACAACATGCAAGATTTTATTGTTTAAGCTTGGAATCACAATCCTTCTGAACGTCCACAAGTTATGAATGTATTATTAACTCTTAAAGAAGCTTATGAAAAATATGTTCCTAAGGGTTATTCTCCCATGATATTTCCTAAACATATTAGTGACGATAATATTCCAGTTTATGATCTTTCGCTAAACATGAATGTAGAACCTTATAACGATGGATATAACTTTGAAAAATTTCCAGAAGATTGTTCCTTGGACAATATTCCTGCCATTAAAAGTTTAATTCCTTTTGATAAAGCTCATCAAGAAAAAAATTATAAAGCTGCTTGGGAATGTTTTTCTGGTCTTGCTGAATGCGGAAATAATCGTGCAAAGTATTGGAAAGAATATTATTTATTAAGTGGATATCACGTTCAAAAAGACATGGATGCTGCTCTTAAACTCTTCAAAGAAGCTGCTGATGATAATGTTCCTGAAGCACTTCGATATGCATTTACCTTGATAGAGACTAACTCAAAAGTATATTCTAAAACAATTAAATATATTAAAATGTCTGCTGATAATGGACATAAAATTGCCCTTTATAATTTGGGAATTAATATATATATGGAAGGAAGATATAATGAACCAATTAATAAGGAAAAGGCTAAGAATTATGCCAGGTTAGCTGCTTTGAAAAATTATCCTAAAGCAATTGAACTTTTAAAAAAATTAAACGTTGAAAATCCTTCAGATGAAGATGTAGAAATGCTTGATGCTTAAATGATTAAATATAGACATTTTTATTTAAATTTATTTTAGAATTTATCTAAATTATAAATTAAATATTATATTTTTGAGAATTATCAGTTATTTCAGCACCTTAATTGTTAGTCCACTTGCTAAAACAATTTATGCTTTATTAAAATCGTTTATATTTATATTTTCTGTCGTTATTTTTTTTTCGCTTCCAAGTTGAGATTATTGTAGGATTATAAATAAGATAGCTACACAACATGCTGCTGCGCAGGACTAGTACAACATGTAATTTTAGATTATTAATTGGTCTGAAAAAATAATGTCTGATTTGCGAAAAAATTTTATTTGTTCATACACGTAAAATATTTTAAACATACATAAATTAATAATAAAGTTAATCGTTAAATACACGTAAAATATTTTAAGCATACATAAATTAATCATGTCGTTAAATAAGAGCAGTTGAAGCTTTTAATATTTTTAAAATACGATTAAGTTTTAACTTTAAATCTTATTAATACATTTGACAATCTTATTTATGTCGAAATTACCTTATTCTAGCAATTTGTTCACGTGAAAAGTCTTTATTATCTAGTTTTAACTGCTAATGGTAATAATCAGAAATAACAGGATAATTTGATGTTTTTTACTTATGGCAGTTTGCAAAAAGGTGTGAACCCTTGATTTCGTGATGATGATAGCGGAAAAATTTCTGAGATTTTAATTCCCTATTGATCAATAAATAGTGTCTATATTTGATTCGAAATCTTTAAAATTCTCAAAAAATTGAAAAATCTACGTAGAATCGGTTGATTTCTCATGATTTTACATAACATCATGATCTGTAGAGGTCACATCTTTTTGCAAACCGCCATAACTAAAATTAATTTTAACACATAAAGCTAGGTTTAAGATCAATTAACTTTGCTTATGAAACTTTTATGGACTATTTAGATTTTCAAATAATTATATGTAGTCTCGGATCCGTTTCGCTCAGCCAACTCCGTCCGGTCCTTAGATGTTTTTATTGGGAGACGGCGCATTAATAATCTGCTCCAATTAAAAGATTTTTGATTATTAAATAATTTTATTTAATAATTACAAGTACAAACTATACAGGTATAAAATGATAAATGATAGATTTTAACGGAACGAAAACATCATTTTTCAAAGATATCTAAAGTTGTTTCTATTCGAAATGTATTCTTTTTATTTTCGAAAGAGTACATTTATCTTCGTTTCTTCATAACCTCTATAGTGTTATTTGTTATTTGAGTTTAAAGAATTATTCGTATATTTTTTTTTTCTTCATTTTATTTGCGTGAATTATTTTTCTGTCTAGTACTGTATTTAATTTAATCGGTACAGTATTTACAGTATGTATATGTTTTATATTATACATGAGTATTGGTTTGTATTCTACATAATTGTTATCTGTTATAATATTTTTATATTATAATTGTCCGGGCTTTAGGTTTTGATGGACATGTCCGAGAGGAAACGTCCCGAACTACCTGTTGTCTGTGTCCTTGTTCCATGACCACACTGCTAATCGGTATTAATAAAACTTTAAGATTGATATTGCGTTATGATTTAGTTTATATCAAGGAATTCTTCCGTTAGAGCATAAGGTAGGTTTATAGGCGAAATTCCGGATCTTAAAAAAAAAAAAAAAAATTCATATAATCGAATATTGTAACTAGAGTTCTCAATGGGCCGGGTCAGGCCGGGTTTATCTAAACCAAAACCCGGCCGTAGAATTATAAACCCAGCCCAAGCCCAGCCCAATTCATGAAATATAAGCCCAAACCCGGCCCGAGCTTAGCCCAGCCCGACCCAAGCCCAACCCAAGCCTGGCCCAACCCAAGCTCGCCCAACCCAAGTCTGGCCCAACCCAAGCCTGGCCTAACAAGCCTGGCCTAACCCATAATTTACAAGTAGTATTGCTGATTAATTAATCATCAACAATCAATTAGTTGTCTAATAAAATTATCATTGATTAGTTGGCAACTTGACAACTAATCAATTTTTGATTTGGGACATTAAGATAATTATATTTTCCAAATAACTTAATTATTAAAATGTATATTCTTGAATCTATTATATTATATTATGCTAACAATTACAAACTTTACCAAATTAACTAAAATATTATTTGGTAATTTTTATTAGGTATTTCAGGCATTATAAAAATAGCTAATTAAATTTAAAAAAAAACTATATATTACTATAGTTCAAAAAGAAATAAATTTTAACATCTAATTTAAATACAATAGGCCTGTAACTAGTAGAAACTATATATTTTTAATTGGTATTTCCGGGTTTTATCGGGCCACGGGCTTAAAATTTGGGCCGCCCGGCACAAATTACCGGGTTTGGCCCGGCCCCTAATTGTAACACAGTTCGAAATACCGAAAAATGTAAAAATTTAGAAACATATCATATTACCTTGTTCTAATTTGAAATATGGGTTGGTATCGATGTAAGATAAAATTATTACATGATATAGGGTGCAATAAATTATGAAAAAAATACAACTAATTTTTATGTGATACTGCTTAAGATTCGATTCACTTGATTTAATGTATCAAATTATAAACCAGTATACGTTAGATAAATGTAAAAAATATATATTACGAATTTGTTTCGTAAAAATAACTACATTGTTCGCCAGATAAACAGATATCTGTTGAATTGGACAACAGTGATCTTGCGAGTCAGATAGATTCAGACAGATCATATCATTACATTATCTCAACATTTTCACGTAACTATTTTCCAACTTTGGGTATTCCGGACTGAAAGACCTCAAAATTTATAGATCGGAATCAAACGTAGAAAACACCAACTGATAAGAAATTTTACTAAGATAATTTACTTCTGATCTTTAAGTAAAAGGTTTCGTATGAAGATTTAATTATAGGACGCGTTTTAAATCCTAAATATATATATATGTTACGGACCTAAATTTTGAGGCCGGATGTCCGAAATTTGCTCATGAATATTTTGACGGGACTCGCTTGTATTGGGTTTATTTGATTAGTTTGGGAAAACTCAAAATCAGATTCACGTAAATGTTTTTAATAAAATCACAATCTATTACTCAATCAATTACTCGGAGTTTAAAATTTAAATTCGATAAATACAGATTGCGTCTAAATCAACTAAATAATCCTTTATATTTCATTATAGACCTTGTACGTTTGTTGTTTTTACATGATGGCTACTAGAGGACGAAGAAAATATAGAGATAATTTAGCATTTAAAAAGGCATCTGAGAAATTAACTGCTCATGAAATATTTGGTATTGGTATAAACCATCCATATGCAACTTGGCGTTATTTTAACGTCGTTGGTCTTGGGATTGATGCTGACATTTCAGGCACAAGTTCTGATATCAATGATACTTCCCATATTATGAATATTGATATCGTTGAACGTAGTCCTTCTTATGTCGCCCCTACGAACGAATATGAACAGGTAATTATGAATCTATATCAAAATTTTTTGATTTTTTTTTAAGACCATACATAATAATCGCTAGGATGATACAATTTATCCACGTAAAAATACGTCATTAATATCAATATTTGCGATTCGTTTGTTTCGTAGTTAATACAATCTAACAGATTGAAAGAAACAGAGTTCATACAGTCTAGTAAATTGAAGGAAGCGGTATCAATGCCATCACAATCCAGCAAGTTCAATGAAACAAGGTTCATGATGAGTTTTCACCAAATACATATATTATATATATATATAGTCGAACCTCCTTGATTGCCTATGTAACCCTATATTAATTCAAGTTTTTGCTTTCTTGAACCACAGATTTACTGCATCTGATCAAATACTTATCAATCTAAATGAAAAGGACCCGCCACAAAAACCGTTTCTATCTGTACGAGAACCAAAGATTTTTAATGACTTGCGGCAGATTGATTGGAGGGAATATTTAGAAATGGACTTTAAGAGAAGAAAATGAAGAGCATCAATGCATACAAAGGTATTTTAATTATGATTTATTTGTCATCTTTAAATTAAATTATAAATATCTTATACTATATATTTCTTTTGCTCAGCTTTAGTGTATTTTACAACTATTTTACAGAATATAACGTTTTAAGTATAATATCTTGGAAACATAAAAATAATTAATCATGTTCATTTTTCATTTTTCTTTATGGAAATTTAATTGGGTACATATAAGTGTTGTGAACATCTGCATTTATTTCAGCTTTCCGCTTGTTATTTTGGCAAAACGTTGAAATCCTCGATCAACTATTGTATATCAAGAGATGTGTAATGCAGATTTTTCTAGTAATTGAAATTAAACTTATTACTTAAAACGAAACCATTGCGACAAATTATTACATATAATCAGTAATTCATATCGCTTCCATTCTACGAGTCATGACATTCAAAGGTGTTTGCGAGAATTGCAAAGACATTACCAACTATGTCATCATCTTAAACATAGAAATGACCAAATAGTACGGACTTAAATCTAGAATAAATCTAGAGAAATTATTTAGATACAGATAAAGATCAAATCGTTGGTACCAAAAAAGTTGCTGTTAATGGTCGATCGAATTGTCTAGTCTAGTCTAGTAATCGTCGTAACTAGTTACGACATAAGCTTTAGCTAGTTACGGCTTAAGTCGTAACGTCGTTGGGACGATTTTGCTGCATCATTATAGCCTGGTCTATGAATTAAATAGTCTATGAACATATACAGTATGTAATATATGCAGTATATCTGATATATAGCAAAGAATACGATATATTTTCTAATTTGCTGCATGTGTCTATAATATTATATACCTAATACATATATTGATCATCCATAATCAGATCTGATCTAATCAGATATTTTTTTTCGCTCGTTAATAACTTTCATTTATAATATGATGTCACGTCAATTAAAAGAACTACAAAAATTTGGTGTTATGACAAAAGCAACGAATTATTGTACCGGGTTTCTATTTCAACAGAGAAATACATTATCAAATATTGATCGTTTATGTCTTAATAATTCATTTTTCGCAAATGGGAAATCAACATTTCAAAATGATGAAACACCAAGAGTTATTAAACCAACCCAAATGAAAGTATCTCAAAAATTAATGTCAAAATTATATAAAACTCGTAGAAGATTGGTAAAACGAACACAATCAGTACATAAAATATCTAAATTAAAGAAAGAAATCAGAATGCAAAGAAAAGATAGTTCAAAACTTGATCAAGTTATTGAACTTGAACGAAAAAGGTTAAAAGAGGTTAGTAAAAAAATTTGGGAAAAACAGCCACCACCACCGCAATATCTTTATACACGAACAGAACGAAAAGTTGAAAAATATATTGAATGGAAAAAAATAAATGATAATATACCATTAAGGTTGATAAAGATATTTTTAAGTTCAGATTACAACATTAAAGTCAAAAGTTATGGTCCTAAACAGGCATTGATGATATTTAAAGAGTTATTAAATAAAGGTCAATTAAGGGATGTACCTCTTGATGATATTCAACGACTTGCAGAGTATTTTGCAAAAGTCCATCCACGCAATGCGATATTTGTATTGGAAGCTGCATTGGAACATGAGTTTCATCTAACTTATTCTGATTATCATATGTTGATTCTTTTGTATAGAAAAATCAAAGATCGAATAGGTGCAATTCGAATAATAGAAAAGATGAAAGGTCTAGGATTTGAACTTACCAGTGAAGATTACTGTGAGCTTTTACAGTGCATAATAAGTAAAGATAGTGATATCCTACTTGCTAAAAAATATTTGAATGAGATGAAATCAAAGAATCTTCATATAAATTATCATACGTATGCGGACTTAATTAATGGCTTTATTGAACATGGTGATATAAAGGGGGCCGGGCAATTATTTGTTGATATGTTACGAGAAGGTTTAGCAGCTCCGAATATTTTTATGCCTAATAATCAAAATTTGGATAAACTGGCGGAATCAAATAATTTGTTAACTTGGGAAAAAACTCTTTTAGAACAAATTTATATTATATTGACACAAACTTTTATTTATCATGATAATTTGCATCAAGCCAAAAAATATTATGATAAATTATTAGGTATAAATTCAGCACCGGATCCTGAAATTCTTAATATAATAATAACTTCATGCCTAAATAGAGGAGAAATTACATTAGCAAAAAATCTATTGAAGCGTACTGATACAACCAATCCTGAACCTATTTATATGCAAATATTTAAAAAATATATTCAAGAGAAAAAGTTTTTTGCTCTGTGGACAATGTATGAACAAGCGTTGGATAAAAAAATCCCATTGAGTAAAGAAACGTACCATTTTTTAATTCTTCATTGTTGTCATGAAGGATGTTCTACAGATGCACATATACTTTACAATGATGCAAGATCAAAAGGATTTTTAGCAGACAATTTGTATATCCATAATAAAGTGCTTCAAACTCTTATCAATAATGGATGTCATTCCATCGCACAAGAAATTTTAAGAGAGATGATCGAAAATTTAGGATTAAGCCCTAATATAGATACATACAGAATAATAATTCAGCTGGCAGCAGAAAAACAAGATTCTGAAGAAATAGAGAAAATATTTAACGAAATGAAAGAATTAGGATATGTGATAAATCAAAAGATGGCTATTAGTGATGCTAAACGAAACTATTTTTGCCTGGTGTCAAAAGATGAGAGTCAAAACATTTTGTCAAAATTGCGAAAGTCAAACCCCATCAATCTTTAATCATTGCGTACAGAATTTTATTAAAAAATAAATAAAAAATAATTTTAAAAACTTTTATTAATAAATTATTTATCTGATTTCCTTTAGCGTGTTGAATTTTCTGATTTGTTAATTTAAATATTATCACTTAAACTGTCAATTTAACTTCAAATATACTATGATATAGATTGCACCCAATATAATTTGATAACTTGATCTAAACTGTTTTTTTTTTTTGTTTTTTCTTTTGATCTATTTGATCATAAAGAGAATTCTTTAAATTATGTAAATATTAGATTGAAAAACATTATTATAACATGCTTCTGCTGTACCGTAAATTCTCGAAATGACGGGAATCTATACGTTATTTCGAGATTAAGAGTCAATTTTAAACCATGATTATTACTATATTATAAATTCACTGACATATTACACGAGTACACGTCATTTCTGGACGCGCGTGGACGTTATTTCGAAATTAACTAAGCTATTTTTAGAGAGTACAATCTTCGAAATAACCCATGTCAACTATTTCGAGAAGACAATTCATTATGCTCAGAATTGTCTTTATCCTGGAAGATATAAGACGAAGGATGATATAAAGCAAATTTGGATCTAACGAAGTTCGAATTGAGGAAATGTGGTTATCATTGCTTATTCTCGCGGAAAAAAACCCTGATGGTTGTTATTTGCGTCATAAACCGGATGTGGAATTTACTGTAAATGTAGTTTTGAGAATCGTGAATATTTAAATCTTTGTGGTCCTTCGTGTCAAGTTCATCGATTTTTGACGAGGTATGGGAAATTCGGATCTTTCGAGTACGAACGTTTCAAAAAAAAAAAAAAATGTCATGAATAAATATTGTATTGAAAGATTTTACGATGAAAATGAAAAAAAAAGTTAACAAGGCTGCCAGAAGATAATAAAATGTGATTTCTATGAAAGGATCTCAAAAGATATATAGTATGATATACATTTTTAATCGGGTTTCTTCGTCGCTAGAATAGAAGAAATTTTTGATTTTATTCATTCCTTCTTTATTCCAATAGAGTTTATTTTTTATTTTGATTCTGTTAAAATTACCCTCACTCCGCTAAGCAGTCCTGGGTTGATAATTTTTAACTAGATAATAATGATTTTATACTAAATTGTGATTCATTCGTTATTTCTCAAGTTTTATTTGTTGATGTATTCTTACTATGGACCGGCTTATTAAGACCGATTTTAATTTATGGGCCAAGGATCACTTGAACTGGTTCAATTTCATGCAGAAAAAGGAGTACCCTTACCAGTTTTACAACAACTATTAGGACACGACACGGCACAAACACCACATACTGTACTTATTATTAAATTTAATTAAAAACCAATTACATTAATTGTGGCAGTTGAACTGAGATCTTAACTATTTTATATCTAATATTAAATTTTAAAAACTTTGGGAGCTTTTTTTTAGAGTTAGGTAAGGGTTTCGCGTTGACGAAATGACGAAACCCTAGTTTCAAGTTTCGCCAAAACTTTTAAACAAGGCGAAATTATGAAACTGGCAAATTGGCGAAACGTGGCGAAACAGGTGAAACATGGCGAAACTGTTAAAATATGACGAAATGGGTGAAATATGGCGAGACGGGCAAAATTAAAAATTGGTAAATCAAGTGAAACATAGCAAAACTAGTAAAACTAAAGTTGATGAAACTAACAAAAATCACTAAATGAAGGCTAAAGGCAAAATTTATTAAATGGAATGATTTGTATGTGGTAAGCAGATATTTATGATCTTGACCTGTGAATCTGTCTTGGCAATTTTATTCCATCGATTAATAAATGAATTGTATATAATTCACTAGCTAGATTAATGCGATTGAAATAATTTTTATGTAATGTAAGTATTTAAATTGCATAATTTTATAGGCTGTACAAGCTACGCACGTATAAGTTAAATATCCAGAAATGTATACAAGCTTGGTGCGCTGGATGATATTATCACAATCAATAAAGCAAAAAATCATAAATTTATTTTAGTTACTAACGATAATACAGTATATAACATAGGAGGCATTAAACATTTTTTTTTTCTTAATTTTTTTCTTTCATTCTTTCTTTCATTTATTAATTCTTATACTTTTTCTTTCGCTTTTTCATTTGTTATTCTTATTTCGCTCTTTCATTTGTTAATTCTTCTATGTTAATTCTTTTGTTCAAATATTTTTATTTAAGAACTATGTTATAATAGAAAAAATAATAGCTTGTCCATTAACAATTGCAATCGAAGCTTTATATAAATATCAGCGAGAAATCTATTAAATTAAATTAACCTATACTTAAATGAGTTTTGTATTTTACTAAGGAACAATTATTGTGGCAGCTGAAGCTGAGATCGGCTGAAGCAATATTAAATTTTAAAATTTTTGGGTTAGTTTATTAATAAAAGAGTAGAAGTGATTTAGTAGATTTATAGATTTAAATAGAAACCAGCTTCAGCACAAACGGCGAGATAACATTATTACCATGTAAAAATAATTCTGATCTAACTATGGCGCCCGAACTTTCCTATTAAAAACTATAGGGCGCATCATTAAAATTTAAGCCTAAGGTGGGCAGGGGTAATTTGGCGAAGCACCCCTCCCACATATCAGACCCCCCTCCCCCTCATTTTTACATATTTGAAGTCACGAGACTATGCCATATTTAGAAAAAAAAGGATGCAAAATCGCCGCAATCTTAAGATCAAAGGGGTAATTTTGGGGGTTTTAACGACTTTCCTATTTTCCAAGAGTCTTCTGGGCTCTCTTTTCATTTTTTTGTGCCAAGCGAAGTTCCTGTTCAGCTTTTTTTTGGGCTGCTACCTCCTTTTTTTGCTTTGCTTCTTCAGCTTTATGTTCCACCTCCCTGTTTATTTCTTCTAATTGGCACCAACTTTCTTTACTAGAAAAGGAAAAGTGTTTTTGTTTTTTGAAGAAGGTAGATCAGACCCAGTTTGGTCTTCTGTAGTTGGCTGTGAACTTTCTGCTAGAATGCGAGGAACTAGATACTTAAAAACTAAATATAGAAAGGATGTCACAGAATTTTTGTAAGTATTTAGCTCTTCATTTGTTGCAGAAATTTGTGACTTTAACAAATTATTTTCATTCTTAAACTTTATATTTTTTTTCTATTAGTTGGTTAATATTCAAATGAGTAGAATGAAAATGATTTGAATTAATAGGCATTTGAACTGACAAAGGTGGTGTGGCTTGTTAAATGGAATATTAACTAGACAAAGATGAGATATTGAATTGTTTAGTTACTAATAATGGGTCTGAATGGTCAGGACTAATAGTATTTGGTTCAAATAGCCAAATTGCCATCACTTTATAGGCATTACAAATGGCTTGTAAAGTATTTTAAAAGAAAAGCAAGACCAAAGACTCTTGCAAGGTTTGTTTGGTTACTATCATGCTATTATTTTTATTACTGTATTTTTCACATGCCTTACTATATTCTTATTTTAGTTTTGCAAAAAATTTTCTGATAGTTGCAAAACATGGGTTGTATATGGCAGAAGTGCATAAAGAAGAATTAACAAAAGTCAACAATTGTGTAGCTGATATGATTACTCTAATATTAGTAATACTGGTCATGTAGGAGGGATTGATCAAATAAAATGATCAAAGTACATTTGAAATAGGTTTTTATGCATGTACTCTATACTTGTGAAGCCTATTACAGTTTCTAGTAGTGCACCTTTGAGTAAACCAAAAATTATATGAACATCTTTATAAATTATTAAAGGTAAAATGTAAGTTTTAGCTACTAAAATTGTGAACACAACTGAAATATAGTTATAGAATTTTTATATGCAATTTTGTAAACTTGACATGCACTTTTTTTACTATAGCCTTATTTAATTTAGGTACAACAATGAATCTAGTCTTATCAGGACTCCGGACATCTAGTATAGAGGTCATACTTGTTTTTTTTCAGCAAAAACCCCTGAAATTTGAAAAGCAAAAAACAGTTTTTGCCAATTATCTTGGTATCCAGTAGACCAATTTGAACAAACTTTTTTTTAAAATGAAGCTCTCAGTGAGGCGCATATAACAAAAAAAAGTTTATTCAATTCTGATTACTAAATCAAATGTNAAAAAACAGGTTTTGGCAATTATCTTGGCATCCAGTAGACCAATTTGAACAAACTTTTTTTTAAAATGAAGCTCTCAGTGAGGCGCATATAACAAAAAAAAGTTTATTCAATTCTGATTACTAAATCAAATGTTATTTAAACAAATATTTTTTGTCATTTTCAGCAAATTGGGCCAAAATTGGCCAAAATTCAGTTATGACCTATATGACTTATCTATACTCCACATTTGCACTGTGACAAGTAAATTTTTATTGATAATTTGATTAAGTTTTTTGAAATAGTTATTAACAATAGTTTTATTTGCTTTCTGTGCTCTTGTTTCTGATAATTTTTAAGAAATACAAAAGGATAACTTAGGTGGTTCTTTATAAAATGTTCTTACTAGTCTGGTCTAGCCAGAACTCCAGAAACTTTTTATATAGATCATAACTGGATTTTGAACAATTTTGATTTAATTTGCTAAAAACAACAAAACTATATTTATTTAAGGGAAAATAAATTTGTCGCACCCGCGACATGTCGCACCCTGGTTCGGCCAATCAAATCGCACGATTTTATAGGCAAAAAAATTTTTTAAAAATTTTACATAATAAAGTGTAAAATTTATATAAAATATCATGCCATATAACGTAAAATTTTATTCTGAACAACTTTTTCTAAGTCAGAAAGATAAATTGTCTTAGTAAAAAAAACGGTTTATAAGAAAAATCAAAAATTTCCAAAGTTAGCACATATAAAACTTTTTTTTATACTAAAACAATCTACCTTTTTAACTTAGAAAAAGTTGTTTAGCATAAAATTTTACATATAATTCTTAAACGTAAAGATAGATTTATATTAGTAAAAAAAGTTTTATATGTGCTAACGTTCGAAATTTTTGATTATTCTTATAAACCGTTTTTTTTACTAAGATAATCTATCTTTATGACTTAGAAAAAGTTGTTCAGAATAAAATTTTACATTATATGTTTTGATATTGTTTATTTATTTTTACATTTTACTAGTAAACTTTTGAATTTTTAAAAAATAAAATTTTTTGTCTACAAAATCGTGCGATTTGATTGGCCGAATCAGGGGTGCGACATGTCGCAGGTGCGACAAATTTCTATTAAATAACTTTTGATCCAGTAATTAAAATTAAATAAACTTTTTTTTAAAATATATTTTACTAAGCTTCATTTTAAAAAAAGTACATTCAAATTTGACTGCTGGATACCAAGATAATTGCAAAAAACTATTTTTTTGTTTTTCAAATTTTAGAGTTTTTGCTAAAATGCATAAAGTATATACTTGTACTAGATGTTTGGGTCCTGCCTGGTCTATTTTTTTTAAAAAAGTATAATCATTTATTCAACTTTATTATTTTTATTATAATTATGCAATGATTAACTTTTTGTCTTGTTAAACAAAATCTAAGCTTTTGCTTGTTGATGCAATAGCCAGCAAGATGATTTTTTCATAATTGGTAAAAATATTAGGTGTACCTAAACATTTAGAGGAACTACTATTACCAATTGTATACTGAAGAGTAGTTTTTGAAAGAACAAAATCTTTTGCCAAGCTATTAATACTTGGAGATTTGGACCTAAGATTTAACTTTATTAAGTATAGTATTGATTGCATTACCTCTTTAGCAGAAAATAATTTTATGTTTTGAATAATTTTTTATTTATTTTTTTTTTTTTAAATGTTAAAGGTAAGACCTTGCTTTTATCTTTATTAAATTTAATAGAGACTTTTTACAATACTGAAAGAAATTTCATTGTTTTAAATCTAATGCTAAGAATAAAAACTCAGACATATATATAGGTAAACCTAAATACTTATCTGTGGCCTAAACCTACCAGAGTGGCTAGGGCTCACCTAGATTTGAGTATATGTAAGAATATCAGATGGTGGTGTAGAAAATTTAATCCATTTTAAATAATTTTTTATTAAATACTAATAAAATAAAAAAAACTTACAAAATAAAGTAATAAATATCAAGATAATATAATGTATGAAAATTTATTAGTATATATTGTTCTATATAAACATGGTAGCAATATTAGTTATATAAAAGCATTTACACACTAAATTAAATATTTATACTTGTTATATTATAATTTAAGTTGGAATCTAGATATGTTTTATAAATTGTAATAATTTGGCAAATTAAAAACAATTAAAAATATATTGTGACCCTATAATTGGATCTAAACAATTTTTTTACTGTTCAAATCCTTTTAATAAGAGGATTTGAATAGTATAGAAATTGTATAGATCAGATTAGGGGTGTGCCATTTATCACGTGATATTTTTTACTTAGTAGCCACCCCTATCTATGTATGGTGTGATCACTTTATCTAATTTTGATTGGCTAATATAATATATAGACGTGATCACTACCTTTAACTATGTATCTATAGTAAAAATCACGTGATAAATTGCATGCCCCTTACAGAATGGTAATATATTACAATTATTTTAATTCACCAAATTATTTCTATTTGCCAAATTACTTCTTTTTAGCTTATAAATTATATAATTTTAATTTTTTTTGAAAATAACTAAAAATTACTATAGGTGATTATCATTTGTGATCTACAATATACAAAACAAATAAACAATTGTTATTAATAAAAACTAAGAGTGAATTTATTTGTCACTAGCAGTTACAATTACTAGAGTGTGATTAACCAATTAGATTAAAGGATCATATATAATGTAAAAAATATAAAAACTTCTAATTTAAAATTTTGTCTATAAAACTACTTTTTTTTTATACAAAAAAAAATTCTTTGCAAAATTTTACTTTATACTAAGCTTTACTTGAACTTTAACTATGATAGTAAGTTTTGATACTTTGTTTTTGTTTGACTATAATGTTATACAATCTAATTGGTCAATTATGCTCTGGTAACTGCTACTACTAGTAATGAACACATTTTTTCAAAAATTAAATCTCTTTAATATTAGAATAAAAATAAAGGTTAGATATTAGAATAGGGCTTTATATATAGTAAAATTTTAAAAAATTAATTGTTTTTGTTACAAAATTAATCTATACATTATATCTAATTCTGAATTTTAATTGGCAAATTAACTACAGATAATAATTACCTATAGTATAAATTAGTAATTTTCTTTTTATTTTATTTTTTAAATATAATTGTACAAGTTTTATTTAATTTTTGTTACAGATTATCATGAAATTTGAATTACTATAAAATCCAAATAAAATCTAACAATCCTATTAGCTATTATTTATATATATTAATTTTAATATTAATTTCACAATGATCTAATTTTATAATAATTCATTAAAGTAAATTAAAACTAAAAAAAAAAAAGTCAAAAATATAAATAAATTTGCTTTATTGATTTTATAAATTAATACTTTTAATATTATTATATAAAGAATTAATCTAGCATTCACCAGTGGTGAAATTCACCGATGATTATCCATCTATATATAATTATATGTAGCAAAACAAAAAAAATTAAATCTCTTTAATATTAGGGTAAGGGTAAGAACTAGGATGTGGCAGGGGGTATAGTTTATACCAAAATTTTACGAGAAATTCTTTTTTTGCATAAAAAAAAGTAATTTCATAGACAAAATTTTTAGTTAGAAGCGATTTTTTAAAAAATTCTTATTTTTGTTGCACAAAATTGTTTTGCATATTACACCTGATCTTTAATTCTAATTGGATTGGTGAAATTCACCACAGGTGAGCATTAAACTAATCTATATATAAATTTAAATTTTAAAATTAAAATTTAAAAAAAAATATATAAATTTATAACTCTTTTCAATGATCACTTGGACTGATTTTTTTAAACACCAACCTGTAGAAAAACTTATAGTTAATGTATAAAATTACTTACAAAACTTCTTATTATGAGTATTTGGGACACAAGTTCAATTTGGAAATAACTGAAAAGAGATACAAAAGGCTTTCTTAACCTTGGCTTCTGGTATAAAGCTCAAGAACTATTGAATGTAGTTAGCTATAATAGCTAAAAGTATTTGTCAATATAATTTAAATCTTGGTTTAAGTTATATTGTTAATATGTTATTCTATAAACTACAAAACATATAGTGTACAAAATAAAGCTCTCTGGCCTAACCAATAGTAGAACACTAACCACTCTACAAGAAGTTGAAAGTAGTACAAAAATGTATTACGAAATCCAGTTAGGAGTAGCTGCATCACATAGGAGGAATGAGAGCTAGCTTGCTGAGAATAGGGGTAGTTCTCACTCGGGCCAGTTATGCAACACAACTGGTACTCACCTACCTTAAGAGGAAGTCCTGCAACCAATCCAGATAGCATACCTGCAGTAATATACGATAGATTACTGAGAGTAGTGGGTAAAGCTTAGCTTGGCCCCTACCATCGTGTAGGTAATCTCAGGACATCAAGGTTTAGGAAGTAACTGTGAGATTACGATCATCTGGGCAAGGCCCTTGCACCTATTTGAAAGTATAGGATTAGCAATATGAGAGAAGCAGGGAATATAGTAAGTAGCGGAATAACAAAATAGAGAGTAGTCCAAAAATCCAGGTTATACAGAAAATGAAATATGGAAAGCTCTGGTAGGTCACAGATAGTCAAGAATGTCTGAGTCTCTTGTACTTAATATAGTATAATATTGTATCACATAACATATGGGGGTGAGTTAGTAGAAAAGGGACAAATCATTTTTAGTAAAATTTTTTTAATTTTTAAACTAAAATATCTTGACAACTATTTAATCAAATTTGCTAAAAAATTTTTTATTTTAATCTTGAAATTATATAGAATTAAAATAAAAAAAAATTTTATTAAATTTATTAAGATATTTGTTAAAATATTTAAGCTTAAAGTTAAGAAAACTTTTACTTAGAAAAAATTTGTCCCTTTTCTACTGACTCACCCCCATATACAAACATATACTTAATAATAAAATCTTCGAGGCACGACCTCATCTTAAAAAAAAAAAAAAACTTATATAGTTTCAAATCCATGAAAACAAATTGGTCACTCTGGCATGTCTCTTGTCCCTTTGGCTCTTTTAAAATTTTGACAAAGTGGGCATTTTGGTTTATCCCCTTTAAAAGATTGTTAATGTTTACCCTTTTCAAATTGAAAACACAGCTACCATATTGAAATCAAGTCACAAATAGATTTTAGTTATACTGAAATAAACAATAAATAATATATATAGTATTTTGGAAAATTCACTAAAACAAAATTTCTTTCTAGAAAGTTCTTTTTTTTAGCCTTAGTTCTTTACTTATATTTCTCTGCAATTTAGATAGGGTTTTTGCTAGTATTAGTTTTTTTTTCACACATATGATAAGTAAATTTAGATAGAGCAGAGACTCTTTTATTTAGTATCATATAATTTTTACAATCTTACATAGGTTAAAGTGACTGTCAGCTACATTTCCACAGGGGTTTATATACTTTCATTAAATTTGATTTTTCTTTTTTTCGATTTCTTCTCTCTCCCTATTTATTGTTGCTATTTTCCTTTTTTTCTTTTTTTCTTTTTTTGTTTAGTTATTTTTCTTTTATCAAAAGTCTGACATGACTTTTGGTAACTCAGATTACTGGTATGACATATCATATTTGAGTACTCATTTGGGTTTACTTTCTTGAAAACATATCAACTAATTGTAATTATTAGTTTAAAATCTTAAATAAAACTGTAGTAAGATCTTGCTAAAAAGGAAAAAAATAAAATTTAAACCCAAAATTACAAAAACAACTATTTTTAATGATTTTTTGTACCAAATCTCCCAAGAATACTAAGCTATGAAAACTTTATAGTTAATATATTTATATATCCCTTAGATTGTAGTAGAACACAGGCAAATTTGCCTGCGTTTTTGCACTTTTTTAGCTCTGATTTACTTTTTTAAAATGCTAAAATAATTAAATAAAACTTTGTACAATTATATTTGAAAATAAAGATTACTTTTTTGCAAAATTAGTTTTTATATTATAAGAAAATAAATTATAGTTACATATAAGCTGAAAATAGATAATTTTAAAAAAAATTTTTTTAAAAAATTTTATTACAATTTTTCTGCGATCTTATTTAGTTTTAGTTTTAGAACTATAGTTCTTAAGACAATATTGTAGTTTATATAAAGGATGACAACTTTCATTATTGCAACTTTAATGATTTACTTGTAAAAATTAAGACTTGTATTAGAAGTAAAGATTTTTTTTATAGACAGGAACATATAAAATTTGAAAAAATCTAAAGAAAAATTTTAATAGTAAAAATACCAATACAAGAACTTTAAACATTTATTATATTAAAGTTTTCTAATGATTTTAAAAAAAATTTATAACAAAGTTACTAAAACAAAACTCAAAGAATATTTTTTACTTAGAAAAGATATGGCTAAAATCAATATTTAAAATTTTATTAAAAATTTTAAAATACGCAGGCAAATTTGCCTGTGTTACAATCTAAGGGATAACAAAACTTCACCAAGCTGCTGTTAGGTACAAAGTCTATTTACTAGATGTTTTGTGTTTGAAATAGAGATAAAAAAGTATATAGACTTTTAAACAAGGCACCTTGATAAGTTTGGTACTATTGAGCAAAGACATAGTAGAGAGACTCTGAAGATTTGTCAAGTTTTATGGATATAAAAATAGAATTAGAGACTTGGTTAGATATGTTATTCTATATAGTATAACTTCTTCAAAATCCTTTAGGTTTGGTACTTTTTTTTTGTGCTTCTTGGTCTTTTTAAAATTTTAAAAAAGCAGGCATTTTGGCTTACTCTCTTCAAAAGATCAGCAGTATTTACTCCTTTCAAATTAAAAACGCCTATTTGTTTGGAGTCAATATTATGAGTAAATCATTAGCTATAATCTAAACAATGAATGATATATCAGAGATGTTTTGAACCATTTACAGAAATTTTTTACAAATTTTGTTGCTAGGTGGTTTCTTTTTATTTTTGTTTTTTCTTTTTCATTGCTAGACATTAGGGGCTTCCAGAAATTATGTAATATTTTGTTACTAATAAATTTCAAATTTTTACTCCACCCACCCACACCTAATACTTTATTAGCCAATCAAATTTTATATTTTTTAAAATTTATTCATATGTTTTAATTTATAAAATTGATAATAACTATTGCTCTACTGGACCAATTTAGATGACTTAACTACCAAAATGATTATCTTACTAGGACAATTTTAACAAGTTCAAAATCGTTAAATCTAATTACAGGATCCCAAAATTATTCAACTTTTGTATAATTTTAATAGTGATTTTTTAGAATTGCTAAGTAAATTTCTTTAATATTGAATAACTTTTGATTTACTGGCCCGTTTTGGATGATTTAATTACCAAAATGTTTGTCTTAATGAGACAATTTTAACAAGCCCAAAATCGCTAAATTCTAATCACAGGATTCCAAAATCAATAAAGATTTTGTTGTTTGTCTAAAAATACAAATCTTTATCGATCTTGGAATCCTTAATTAGAATTTAGCAATTTTGGGCTTGTTAGAATCGTTTCACTAAGATGAACATTTTGGTAGTTAAATCATCCAAAAAAGACAGTAGATCAAAAGTTATTCAATATTAAAGAAATTTACTTAGTGATTCTAAAAAATTACTATTAAAATTATACAAAAGTTGAACAATCTTGGGACCCTAAAATTAGATTTTAACAATTTTGGGCTTGTTAGAATCGTCTCAATGAGATGAACATTTTGGTAGTTAAATTATCTAAATTGGTTCAGTAGAACAATAGTTATTAATAATTTTATAATTTTATACATTTGGCCAGAATTATAAAAATTTGACCAGAATTATAATTATAAACTGATATTTCAGGACCCTACCTAGTGTTCTGCAGATCTGATCTGAGAAGCTGGATCTGATCCAGATCTGGTGAACAGATCGGATCCAGATCCATGATTTATAAGTACTACCAAATCTGGATTCATATTCTGGTAGATCCGTTTGGATCCATTCTAATAATAGACTAGATTCTAATTGGCTTGTATTACTAAAAAAACATTCTCTTAACTTCTAAGGCATCTACTGGTAATTTTTTTTATCTCTAAACCGTTAAATAAACTTTGAATGCCTTTTTAAGTTTTTTATGCCTTCTAAGTTTTTTAAGTTTCTAAATTTTCTAAACTTTCTAAACCTTCTAATCTCTAACGATTATGAAAGAAAAGAATGTTATGATAATAAATTTTAGATTTAAAGAACTTTACATTATGCGTTATGATGTTGAATAAGAACTTTTTTTAAAAGTAACTTTTTCTGATACCGAAGAACTTTTTGATATTTAGGGTCATGATAGAGAAAACTAGATGAACCATATGTATATAACAATATTATTTCAATACATCAGAAAATTTTATACATAAATATTAATCGATATATAGCACTTAATCGTTTTATATCGATTATATAATATCGTTATATATCGATTAAAATATCGTTATATATCGATTAATTGGATAAAAATCGATATATATCTATAATCGATATATATCATAATATCGTTATATATCGATTAATTGGATAAAAACCAATATATATCTATAATCGATATATATCATTTTTTTATATTAAATCGTTATATATCTATAAATCGATTATAATCATAATTATTTTGAAACGATATATATCTATAAATCGATTATAATCATAATTATTTGAAACGATATATGACGATTAGCAGATCTTTAACGATTGCATATTGTTTTGAC
>QKWP01001035.1:0-19717 GCA_003550325.1 Gigaspora rosea
TTATTTTAATTTTTTATATTTTATTTTAATTTTTTATATTTTATTTTAATTTTTTATATTTTATTTTAATTTTTTATATTTTATTCTAATAATTTTTTTATAATTAGCAAAGCATTAAAGGAATTGTCAATGAGTTGTTAGACAACTCTATCTATCCTACAGATGCAGAACTCAAGAGAGGAGCGGAGGACTATTTTAGGGAGCATAGTCGTGAATTCATGCGAAGATTGTCAGAAAAAGATTGGAAGGCTTATTATGCGAAGAATCTTCATGGACCTGTAAAAATTTATTTATTTTTTTTTAAAAATATTCGAATTTATTCGAAAATATTTAAACATTTTTCGAATAAATTCGAAAAATGTTTAAATATTTTCAAATAAATTCGAAAAATGCTTGCAATTTTCGCATATATTCGAAAATATTAAATACATTATTATTTTCTATTTTAAAAAATTTTTAGCTTTTGGAAAAAGTTAGGTTGTTGCGAAGCACTTTAACCACTAAAACTAAAGACTCTATGTTTTCTATTTTTGGTAATCTTTTAGACCCTATTAACACCAAGGCGAAACCTGAAGAAGTTTTGAATTGGAAGAGATCGGAAAAGACGAAGAATTGTTTTAAGCTTCTTTTTGCAAGAGTTGCGAATAGTTCTGATGAAAATAATACTTACGTTGTTCGAATTTTAAATAGGATTTGGCCTGCTGGAAAAACAACTGACCACAAGACTGCATACGCAATGGCGGTATGCAAATTTATTCTTAGCCAAAACTACAAAAAGTTAACGATTTCTGAAGATATCGTTAAAGAAGATCTTGAAAGATATCAAGTTATTATTATTATTATTATTATTATTATTATTATTAGTATTATTATTATTTACTAAAAATTTGTTCAATTTTTCGAAATAAAGCGAATGTTAGAATGACGTGATTCATTTTCGACATTAGTTTCGGAGGATATAGAAGAAAGAAGCGAACCAGAAGAATTAGAAGAAAGAAACGAACCAGAAGAAGTTGGAGAACAATTAGAAAAATTCAAACGAGTATATTTATACATAGATTATATAGAAATATTATCACATTTTTTTTATAATTATTTTAAACATTTAAAAAATTTATAGGATACGTCTAATTATCTCAAACGACCTTCGCAATTCTCCAAAAAAGTAAGTTTATATTTTAAAATATAAAATTTTTTTTAAATTTTTAAATTAAATTTTTATTTGAAAAAATATTTTTTAGGCAACAAAAAGGCTAAGAAAAGGCATGTATATTTAAAATTTCTTAAAGATTTGCGATTTTTTGCATTGTGTTCAAAATTTAGAAATTTTCGAATATATTTAAAAAGATAAAGGATCTACACTTCGACAAAAAATATAGATTATAGATCCGATGAAGAAAAAGAACCTGATTATGATGCATAAAACTTTTTTTTGGTTTGTTTTTTTATATACAAATAACACTACTTTTTTTTTGTCTTTTTTTTTTTATTTTTTAATAAAAATGCTATTATTATTTTGCTTTATATTTGTAATTTTTAAATTTTTTTTTTATTTTTTTTTTTTAAAGAGAGGTCTTTCCTCTATATCTTTTATTAATAGTTAATTATTCAATTTATTACAAATGTATAATTACTATACTAGGGAGATAGGGGTAANTAATTTTGGGGTGAAACCAAATCGGTGGATATGGAGCTACTGAGCTATGGAGCTCAGTGTTGGCCAAAAATATGGTCATAATATATTTTTTATATAACAAGAATTGATCTGATATGGTTTGGTCATATAAATTATGACTTATTTTTATTTTTTTTTTTTTTAAAGAGAGGTCTTTCCTCTATATCTTTTATTAATAGTTAATTATTCAATTTATTACAAATGTATAATTACTATACTAGGGAGATAGGGGTAAGAGCTAATTTACTCTCGACCAATTCTTTGCTAGATTGGTCGAAGACCTCTAGTCTGTGATAAGTTTGGCTAACGAAGTATATCCTAATTGAATAAATTTATGTAATTTGTTTTCTAAAAATTCTCTACTAATAGGAAGTGTTTGTGTCATCGTTGGTGGGTCGATCCTTAGTGGGTTTGGGACTCCGTCGGAATGTCAAGAGGCTCTCAAAGGGATCCAATATTTTTTATGGAGTGTTTTGATTATTTCATGAAGAAGAAGGGGGTGTATCTATTCTGCTTGTACTTAGAATTGGTAGGGAAAAGAGTGGAGTTGGTGATTAGGCCGAAGGGCATTTTTTTCTCTATATGTAGATATGTAAAGGATCTTATGAATTCATTTGGATCCTCCAGTGGTGATTCAGTTTCAGTTGCCACTCTTTGTAAAATTCAACGTAATTTTTCTCTCCATAGTAAGTAATTGGATACACAGGTGAATATGTGCACTATGTCCTCTGGTTCCACATAACAGTGTGGGCACAAATAATTTGGATTTTTGTTAGAGTTGCGATAATGGAGGAGTAAGTGAGTAGGTAGTTCCTCTGCGATTAATTTTACTTTAAAGTTTTTTAATTGTGACAACAATGGGTGCGTATATAATGCAGCTGGTTTGTCGGCAAAGGAAATATATTTTAGAACATGGTCCCACTGTATATTTCCCATGTATGTTTCCCATAGCCATATTCGTTGTTGGTTAAACCACTGTAACAAGTTATTGATCCTACTAATATTTTTCAATATGGATTTTGTCTGTAATATACACGGGATGTTCAGCAGTTCCATAGTGTAAGCGTTGTAAACAAAGCGTTTTGGATTAATGTCCAAATTATATATAGTTAGTGGTTTTTGTGCCTTGAGTTCGGGATCTAATTTTGCAGTGACTTTTCGGTCCCCTATTGATCCTCTGAGTATTTTTAAAAGGCTAGAATAGTCTTCTTTGTTAAGTAGATCAAGCTTGTAAGATTCTAACTTAATTATTTTTTGAATCATCTCCACTGTTTGTCTATGATTTGTAACAATTTGAAGGTTGGTATTACTTGGTATAGTTGAAAGTAGGAATATTAACATTGTTAAGGTAGAATGTAAACGAGATGGCCAGATTTTGTTGGTACTGCCAAAGGTTTCTTCTTTTGATGATAATTTTACAGCTGCAGTATAAGAGGGGTATGTTGTGGATCCAATCACTCGAGTCTCTTTTATTGTTGATAAGTATATTGAGAGGTTTCATTTTTTAAAATTGTCTTTTGTTAGTGATTCCCATAGTTCCAACGGAGGATCGATGAAAGCTGACAATGGTCTTGGTGGAAGGGTTAGAGGTATTGGGTTCGGTTCTTTTTGTGGTTGAAGCCTGGTATTTAGTGCTTTGTATATAACTGATATTTTTCCATGAACTATCTGCTTACTATCTACTTAAAGGCTGTATGCCCTATCCTTTAGGAGAAAGTAACAATGATCTTCCGATAGTGATCTATCCTTCAGAGTACAGCCTGTGCAAGGCTCAAGTTTGTTATTTGCAGTAATTATATAATGTTTTGCTTTAGGATACTGTTGGGAAGAGCTAGTTATTTTTGCGAATTTTCTGTTTTTTGTTATTATCCAGTTCTTTCTTCTTTTGTGAATCCATGGTGTTAGAATAAAGGGATTCGGAGTGATTAGTATGGTTGTAGGATTTGCGTTTTCACTCAACATCTCTTACATTGTGTGTAGCCAATTTGGAGGGCGACCTCTTGGAATTTTTTGAATATTGTTATGGATTTCCGTCCAGAATGGAAAGTTACTATTCTTTAGGTCTAGCAGCTGTTCAGCGCAATAAATACCATGTCGATTCATTTTTTCTTTTAGAATGTGCCTTTTGGGATGGTCCGCTATGAATTGATCAATCGAGGTACCCTTTAGTCGTTTAGTAAGTATTGGCCAGTGATTAAGTGGTTTGTCCCAGGTGATTCCCAAGGATAGGCTAGCGATAATCGACTGTGCTGTGTGTGTGTGATTTTGTCTATGAGGGAATAGTGGTGAGTAACGTAAAATGGATTTCTCAGTATTTGCCACTTCCTGTAATTGTTGTATCTGCATTTTCAGGAAGGATTTATCAAAATCTTTATGATTTAGGTTTTTTGACAGGAGTGACGCAAGTGCGTTATTATGGACTTGTAGTAGGTTATCCAATCCATAAATCTCCGGATTGTGTAAGAAAGAATTCGGGATTCCCCTTGCGAGTCCTCCTTTTTGTTTAACTACACTAATACATATTCTATTAATTTTCTTTATCTGGGATGGTTTTAGATATACGGAATGTAGCCTATATTGTAGTCGAGGGAAGATCACTCTATTGATAATGTAGATTGCCTGTTTTTCCGTTATTTTTGCTAGTCGAAGCTTTAGGTTCGTTTGCACTTCCACAAGTACTAGATGCTGAATTGGATGTAGTGAGTTCCCGCCGTAAATCATGCTCCGAGGTATCTTATCTGTATATCCTTTTTTGAGGCGTAAATGATTGAGTTGTCAAATTCAATCATGGGGGTTGTTTCTTTTTTAGTATTCGTGATAAGATAAGACTTTGATGGGTTCACCCTTATGTTATTGTATTTATAAAATAAGGTAGCGACCGAGATAATGTTAGATAGTGTAGTTTTGTCATGTGCAAGCCATAACGAGTCATCTATATATGCCATTACTGGCATACATATTTGGCGTGGTGGGTTAGTAGATATACTTCCTGTATACCCCTGGAAGGAGTGTTGGATGCGTGAGATCAAGGGGTCGTAGTACATTTTCCAGAGGAGGGGGAGAGAGTCTCTCCTTGATCGATCCCATCTGCTACATCGTAAGGTTTTGTTAAACCCAGGTCTGTGATCACTCTATTTTTCTATTGCTTAGTAGGTATAAGAGCAGGTTGATTATCTTCTCTGGTATTTTTATCCTTTTAAGTGCTTTTTCCAGAGTGGGAATATGCACAGTGTCAAATGCTTTTGACATGTCCTGGGCAAGTGCCCAGATTTCTTTGTTTTCTGTTTGGACATCTTCTAGAATATGAGTGAGGTTTGAAAGTGGTTGAGACGTCGATTGTCCCGGGAAGGCCGCAAAGTTTAAAGAGGAGAGAACTTCATAACACATTACTGGGATCATTATTCTATTGTTGATAATTTTTGTCAATAATTTCCGTGTGTGGTCAATTAACATAATGGGTCTTGTGTGATTCAAATCATAGTTATAGCAATCTTTTTTTGGGATTAACCATAAATTAGAATGTAACCATTGCTCAGGTACCATCTTCATTTGTAGGCAGGCATTAAGTATTTTTAATAGAAAATGTAGTGCATTTTCTGGAAGGTGCTTTAATATTTCGTTAGGAATTGCTAGTGGGCCGGGGGCTTTGTTAATCGGGGAATGTTCGATTGTCTTTCAATTCCTGTAAGGTTATATCGTGTATCGAGTTAGCATAAATCGATGGTAGGATGTTTCTTAGGGGAAGGTATTCTCTCTCCCATTCGTCTCCAAGGCTAGAGTCGCCCGAGTTAAGTCTTGTCCAAGTTTTTGAATGTAGTCTAATATGATCTAAGATTTCTTCTTTATCTAGTAGAATTTTATCGGAGAGGATGACTTTGTCAGTGTGAACAGGTTCCACCTTCCTTTGGATGATGCTGTCCAACATTCTGCAAGTGTGATCTCTAAAATCCTCGTATCTTCGATTGATGTAAAAGTTGATTTTTTCTGTCACTTCCTGCTGTTTTTTGTAATTCTGGCTTGTCCATATCGTGTGTTTATTCATTTTTAAGGTTGAGATTATTATATCCCTGTTGTTTGTAAAGTTGTTGATGACAATTGGTTCAATTTCCAAGTCAGTTAACTTGGATATCTTTTCAAGGAGTTTGTTTATTTTTTCTAATGTCTCGGGGTTCCCCTTGGTTACTAAGCTTAAAGAGTTGTTCATATTTTTCAGAGCGACATGCAATTTTGTTGCTTTTAGGGATAGGGCATAGTAGGTTCTAGGGCTAGTGAAAGTAAATGGGACCTTTCTATTAATCATGGTTTTGATTTCAATTGCCCAGAAGTTCCAGGCTCTATCCAGTTTCTTCTTATTTGTTATCAGGTCATTTAGGCTTTTCTTCTCAAAGTTTCTTCCCAATTCATCTGTGAAATCCTTCCAATCATCTACTGACATTTTGTTGTAGTGATGCACTTTTCGTTTCCTTTTTTTGTTTCTTTTATTTTTGTTGATACCCTTACTTAGGGCCTGTGTGTGCCAAGTCGTTGATATTATACAATGATCACTGTCTGTAATGTATGTTGCATCTGTCAGTATTGGCTTTTCAATTTCTAGGAGCATATTTTGCAGTACCCATATATCATCGATTTGACTTTGAGAGAAGGGTCCGGTCCAAGTATGAGAAGCAATACTATGGAAATCCAATAGACTTGTTGCTCCCAATGCATCTAGAGTTTTGAAGAGTGGTGGTGGTTTGTTTCTGTATTGATTTGAATTGAAGTCACCCATTAGGAACAATTTCCAGTTTTTGCTTTTAGCTTCTCGTATCCATCTGTCTGCTTCTTTCTGTGCTTTCTCATTTAAGGTTGGGTGGTTGGAAGGAAGGTAAATAGATATGACTCTAGTTTTGTTATTATCTGGTAAAAATAAGTCGATTATAATTAATGTTCCAGGGACTGGTTTGATATTGTGGATATAGGGTTGTAAAGCACTACAGATCATAAGTGCGATGCCCAAGCTGGATTCCCGTTGATTGTTTTTATATGGTTCAAAGTTAGAAGTATATATGCTATATAAAGGGTTAGTAAGTCCTTTAACTCGATTGGATGTAAGCTTTGTTTCGGATAAAGCAACAATATGCATATTTGCTTCCACGCAGAATTCTATCCATTCCTGTAACTTTTTTGCTCTAGAGAGACCTCTAATATTATGAGTTGTGATATTAATTCCTTCCTCAAAGGAAAAGATGTATTTGTGTTCTACTACAAGTTCATTTGGTTCTGTATTAGTATCGTTGGTTTTGTTATTAGTTTGTTCAGTTGTATTAGTGATTGTTTGGTTTCCGTTGCCCATCGAGAATGGGCTGGTTCGGTGTTAGGTTCACTCATTGGAGATTGAATCGATGGGGGCGTCGGCGTTCGGCTTCCGGACTTCGCTGACTTTTTCTTTTCCTTTGAGTTTGTTTTTCAGTTTCCGAAATAAGTCGAATCTGGGCTGAGGCAGATCTTCCAATTGGTCAAAGAGGAAAGATGGTATGTTATTGATAAGGAAATGTTCTCTCAATTTCTCAATTGTAGCATTAATATTATCATGTTTTTTAATTGGTAATTCTATGTCTGTTACGTTTTTCTTTTGTAGGTGAGTCTTGAGATCATCAAGGTTTAGAGGTATTCGCCTTAAGTCTTGCACCGCTATGGACAGCTGCTTCCATGTGGTTATTGGAGTAGTCAGGTTCACTTTCGCCATCTCAGCTGGCACTGTTGGCAGAGTTGGTAATATCGTATAGTTGAAGTTCGCATAAGTCAAAGGGAGAGGAGTTGGTATATTGTAATATTTCAGAATTAGTCTGAAGAATTCATCCACAGCTTCGGTTGGAGTCATTGGAAAGGGGAAATCCTTCCATCTCAATTCTGCAGGATTATTTGGTAGACGTTTTCGAGGTAGAAGGTAATCATTCAGAAGTCGTTTAAAGTTATAGTCAATCCGCAAAAGCCGGATATGCTCTTTAAAGTCTTCCTCATCTACAGGTAGAAAGGGGAATTTTTCCTCAACCTGGGGGTTAAATCCTGAGGAGTTAAAGGTAATGGCGGTTTGGATGGAGGTAAGTCAAAATAGGTATTTGGAATTTTATTAAAGATGTAATATTTTTGTAATGTAGCTCTATATGTTGGTAGTTCCTTCAGTTCCTCTCTGTCACGAATTGGAAAGGATTTTTGCACCGTCTCGTGCAGCTGCCTGTAATCTGCTGGTATGGGTTGGCGTGTATCCAAGATGTAATTTTCAGGGAGAGAAGTAAATTTAAAGATAAGTCTCAGGGCTTTAACTTTTGGGTCTAGGGTCTGTCTGTCTTCTATTGGTAGACCGAATGGAATGGCACTGATTAAGTCTGAGTGTATTTCCGTATAGTGTTGAGGTAGTTCTAACCGTGATTCAACAATTTCCTCAGATATCAATTTCCTGATTTCGTCAAATTCCATGTTCATTGCGATCTTTGCAAAGTTTGATAGATATAAGAGATATCTTGTAATTTCCCAGGCATCTAAGCTGTAAAAATCTATTTTTGTTAGGTAATCTAATGCTAGTTTCGCTCTAAGCAGATCAAATAATTGGTTTCTATTACGCTTGTTAGTTGCTAATACGTTGTATTGTTTTTTGTAGGACTCTAATGCTAGGATGAAGAGATTATTTAACTCTGTCTGGTGTTGTGGTCTGCTTGTTTGGATCCTTGTAAAACTTCTAAAGAAAGCAGTATCTCTATGTCTGAATTTAGCTGCTATGGCCGGGGGTATGTGTAATGATGTTGGGAGAGTAGCCAGTTTGTATCTTATGAATTCGCGCAAATTATCACGTGAGGTTAGTGAGTTCATTATTTTTTTCTCTGTCCCATAGCTCATCATCGAAAGTTTGCAATTGGATTCCTCTTATTTTAGTGATTTTTTCTTTTATGTGTGCGGCCTATTTTTTTTCTTGGTCTAGTCTACGTTGTTGAGTGGCTAAGCTAGGTTTCCAAGTATAATCCTTGTTACCTTTTAGGGCTTGACTGTAACTCAGTTTTTGGGTGGTCGATGGTTGTTCCTGAATCGTATCTACAGATTTCATAACCATCCCAGAATCGGAATCATCATCCATTAATTCTGTAACATTATCCAGCAGCTCCTGATTTAGAGATTGGTGCGAGGGTGTTAAGGTTGCCGAATGGGGTAAGGGCGGGGTGGTATCCGGATTGTTTCCATTTCATCAAGTGTCAACAGGGGGCGGACTGGATCCTGAAGGTCCTGGCATTGGGGCCCCGGTCCTGGTCTAAATTTGTACAAGTAACCTGTGGTCCATGGGAAATCTAGATTTCAATTGCTGCAGGCGTGGGAAGATTTGGGTTATTACCAGTTTGTTGTTGTAGTGTCGACGTTGGGTGCATAGGAATAGTTTGATCATCATTGGTTTGTTGTTGTGATGATGTCATTGAGGAGTTATTTTTCGGGGGTGAGCTAGAATCGCCACTTTCTGCCTGTTTTTTTGAAATTTTTGGAGCCTCTTGGATATGCTCCGTAGAGGGGGAGTTTTTCATATTGGACATATTTGTTTGAGAGAAGTCAGACGGGGAGTTAGCCGTCTTGCGCCTTTTATTTTTCGGCATGTCTGCGCCGAGTGCTGCAATACCGTAAGGTGCAAATTTCCCGGTTGTAGTTTTTAAGTGTTTCTCCAACCCCCATAGGGATGGCGAAAAGAGGAAAAAGGAAGTTGGTATTTGTAGCAAGACTGCCTTCCTCTTAAGTCGAGTAATTATGCTTTCTGCCAGTTAAGGGCCAAAAAGTGGCCAGTGATAACTAGCTAAAATATAGTTAAACTCTAAAAAAACTCTATGCCAAATGTGTTGCTTGTTGATTTCCTATGATTTTCAGATCTACAGGAAAGAGTTTTTTTTAACTCAATTTTTAAATTTTTTTAACAAATAAAGTTATTAATAAATTATATATGCATTTATTATAATAAAATATGTAATATTAATTAAAAATATATATTTAATTTAAGGGTTTAGGTTTTTCGCGCACCCGCACGGCCATGCACCCCGTGAACAACCAATCAAAACCGATCATGTGGTATTTATATTTTTTAAGAAAAAACAAGTCTTTTAATTTATTTTTTTTATTTGTCATATTTACATCATACCGTATTTAATTAAACGTCATCACGTAACGATCATAAATTTTATTAAAAGAAAAGAAAAAAAAAAGTGCCTGACGAAGTAAATACATGCAACAACACCACACCGATGATACTTGGTGCCGATTCCATATTACAATAACCTAAAAACCAACAAATATTGTCACACCGACAATAACATTAGCACCCGACTTCACTACTACTTGGTGCCGATTCCACGTCACAAAGAATCTAAAAACCTAAACAAGCCAAAGAGAAAGAACATTTAACGAATATGGAAAAATAATAAAAAAACAAAAAAATACAGACAAAAAAAGGAAAACTACTCACCATGAGTTCCACGTCCCGGCAATTCCAAGATCCAACAAAGTAAGACAAGAAGACAAACCTGGTATAAAGAAAAAAGCACCTAAAAAAATGAAAAAGGATCAGTAAAGAACTCTAAAACATAAAAAACAACAACCACTTACAAAAACGCCAGAAAAGAATGCAAAGCCATTCTAAAAAAAATGCCAGAAAAACACGTAGGACCATGTTCCACAATAACGCCAGAGAAAATTCCACAAAAACGTTAGAAAAGGAAAAGCACGCAAAACAAACCAACAAGATCTCTACAAGACCACCAGTGACGCAAGACAATTCACGAAATCTAACGCTGACACAAACGACGACAAAGACACGTCCCAACAATTTCAAGACCCAACGAAGTAGGACGAGACAAACCCGGCATAAAGAAAACACACCTAAAAAAATGAAAAAGGATCAGTAAAGAACTACTCAAAACATAAAGAACAACAACACTGGAAAAATGCACAAAAACCACTTACAAAGACGCCAGAAAAGAATGCAAAGCCATTCTAAAAAAATGCTGAAGAAAATCCCACAAAAACGTTGGAAAAAAACGTAAGACCAATCCACAAGATCTTCTGCAAGACCACCCCACAAGACCACCAGCGACGCAAGATCAGTTCACGAAATCTAATGGCAACACCAACGACGACAAAGACACCACCCGACAATGACACCAACAACGACAAAGACACCAGCTGACAATAACACCAACGACGACAATGGCACCAACGGCGAAAAGCGACAAGCTAAAAAAAAAAATTAACTGTTAATAATGAAATAAACGAAAACAAAAAAAAATACTAAAATAAAAAAAAAACAATGATTATCAATCTTTGATAATCATTGTTTACATAGGGGGTGCATGATCATGCGGGTGCGTGGAAAACCTTTTCCCTTAATTTAAAAATGTAATTTATATAATAATAAATAAAAAAATATAAAATTTTATATTCAATTGCGAAAATTTTCAAAAAAATTCAAAATTTTGCAAAATATTGCAAAATATTGCAGATTTAAACGAAAATATGCGAAATATTACCTCTTGCGACCCTGAAGGGATAATTAGGTAGAGGTTTGCATTTTTTTTTATTTGGCCTATTTCGCAGTATTTTGCAGTATTTCGCAATATATTTCGAAATATTTCGAAAGAAATACATGCCGAAATCTTTTGAAAGATTGCGCATATTTCAAAAGATTTCGCGTCGATCGCAATTCTTTCGAAAGATTTCGGCATGCAATATCATTTGAAAGATTTTGTATATTTATTTTGCTAATGTACAAGCTCACAAATGAAACAGTAACCCGGTCTTAGTGAAGGTGTTTAACAAGGTTTTAGAAGGAGGCTCCATGCCAATATCCTGGCACAAGAGCCTAATTACGCTAATACCTAAAAAGGGGGAGGATCTATCAGGGCCCCTGAATACTAATATGTTATATATATAAACCTTCGTCTTCAAATCTTATATAAGTGTACAAAAAAATTTTATTATGGAAGTGTATATTGGCTTAAAGCTTTATATTTAATGTACGACAAAAGTTTAATATAAGTTTTTTATAATTTAAAAAGTGTACAATAAAGCAAAATTTATTATTAAGCTAATGTACGATAAAGATTTAAATATTTAAGTTTGCTTTATAAAATTTTTTAAATATTTTCTCAAAGTTTTATCCTGATCTTGCTTGTAATTTATATTTATTCATTTTTATATTTTCTTATAAAATTTACTAATTTTTTCCTATTGTTTGACTATCTAGAATTATTTATACTAATTTATATAGAGGGCTAGTAATTGTACCTCAAAATTGGTATTTATACCCCCAGCCCAGATTCCGACCCTTCCGACCTAGTCCGTGTAATATAGTACAAACAAAGATCACGTGACTTTTTATATGTTACACAAAGGCCTGGTGCATTGTTTTTGCAAAAATAATCTTTGGTTACACGCTGCTAATGTCGTGTAACGTTACACAAGTCTAATTTTGGTACCCTACCCGGCATTAAGCTTAATGCTGATGGGCACTATCATGATAATGACCCGGCGTGGCTAGACATAATTCCGGCCCACCCTAACCCTAAATCTAGTGGTACCCTAACCCGGCATTAAGCTTAATGCTGGTGGGCACTATCATGATAATGCCCCCGCCGGGGTTAGACATAATTCCGGCCCACCCTAACCCTAAATCTAGTGGTACCCTAACCCGGCATTAAGCTTAATGCTGGTGGGCACTATCATGATAATGCCCCCGGCGGGGTTAGACATAATTCCGGCCCACCCTAACCCTAAATCTAGTGGTACCCTAACCCGGCATTAAGCTTAATGCTGGTGGGCACTATCATGATAATGCCCCGGCGGGGTTAGACATAATTCCGGCCCACCCTAACCCTAAATCTAGGAACCCTAAAAACTAATTGTTCGAAGCAACATCCAATCACAGTACATATACTAGATGCATATGTCGTGTAACCAGTATATGAACTGTGATTGGATGTTGCTTCGAACAATTAGTTTTTAGGGTTCCTAGATTTAGGGTTAGGGTGGGCCGGAATTATGTCTAACCCCGCCGGGGCATTATCATGATAGTGCCCACCAGCATTAAGCTTAATGCCGGGTTAGGGTACCACTAGATTTAGGGTTAGGGTGGGCCGGAATTATGTCTAACCCCGCCGGGGGCATTATCATGATAGTGCCCACCAGCATTAAGCTTAATGCCGGGCAAAATTAGACTTGTGTAACGTTACACGACATTAGCGGCGTGTAACCTAAACTTATTTTTGCAAAAACAATGCACTGGGCCTTTGTGTAACATATATAAAAGTCACGTGATCTTTGTTTGTACTACATTACACGGACTAGGTCGGAAGGGTCGGAATCCGGGCTAGGGGTATAAATACCAATTTTGGGGGTACAATTACTAGCCCTCTTTATATATTACCTTCTAAATAAAATATGTCATCTTTGTTAGAGTTAGGATTAAAAAATTGGCACCCCATCTCAATAGTCAATGGGGACACTAAAATCTTTATGAAAATTCTCGCAGACAGAATGAATGAAATATGTAGGGCAATTATACCTGAACACCAACAGGGTTTTATTAAGGGCAGGTTCATAGTCGATACCGCTATGGATATAATGACCACACTACGAAACTCACATGACTCAACCACTCAACACTGGATCCTACTGATTGACCAGGCTAAAGCTTTCGACAGAGTTAATCATGAATTCTTGGCCCTCATAATGGAGAAGATGAAATTCGACAAGAGAATTATAGGATTAATAAAAAACCTCTTTAAAAACCAAATGGCCCATATCATTGGAGGTAGTTCTATATCTTCTTCATTTACGGTAGGGCGGGTGAGACAAGGGGATCCCCCCTCTCCCTTGCTCTACATACTTGTATTTGAACCACTTCTGATAAGAAGATTAGGGGTATATATACCCTTGGGGCCACATTGTTCCTTCAAACTTACAGCATACGCCGATGACCTCTCCCTGGGAATTGGCTCTCGTTCAGACTAGAAAACCTCAATTAAAGTGCTTGAAGACTACAAGAAAGCTTCAAATGCCAGAATAAACAAGAAACAAACTAAACTAGTCCCACTTACACTCTCTGCAGAAGTTGTAAACTTACCAGGGTAAGAACTTTATGAGAAGGTCCCTGAACAAACCTCTTTCAAAATTCTAGGCTTTGAAGTTTTGAGAGATGGCTCTCCAAAGAAAGGACTTTGGGAAGAGATTATTAACAAAATAAAGGCTCAGATAGAAAAATTAAACACGAGGAATCTCTCGTTTAAAGGGAAGATAATGTTGGCCAAGTCCCTGGTTCTTTCTAGAATGTGGTATGCCGCCTACATTCTTCCTCCTAAAAGAAAACACATATTCGCGATTAATGACCTCATTTCAAACTGGATAAAACATAAATCCAAGTTCCTCCCCAAATATGCCATATTCCAAAAGAACACAGACGAAGGCGGATTAGGCGCTCCTGTCATCCAGAACATGTTAAATGCACGACTCATAATGATTTGGAAGCGTTTGTGCACAAGCAGTGCTACCTGGGCCTGTCATGAAAGAAACGCAATTTCAGGGGGAAATTAAGTCCAAAAGGAATCTCAGTGTTATATAAGCACTAAAGTCAACCCCAGTCAGTAAGAAAGCCTGGCCAAAAGAATGGAGGGGACACATACATACTTGGATAAAATTAGGCGGGGATATCTCATTGACGAGTAACTGGCCATGGTCTCTAGAAGATCTGATAATTGGCAAAACAAACGGTCAGGAGATGACAGTCAAATGAATAGTGCGGCGATTAAATACAATAAGATGGGATCAACGTAACCTCAGATAAGAACCAACCGGACAATTTTAGTTGGCTAAAAACAAAAGAACACATTAACAAAAAACTAGACATTTGCTGGCGGCTGCACCATGGGGCCCTACCTCTCGGGTACCAAACACGACACCTAGACCCAGAACACAGGGGTGATTGCATATGGTGTGTCGAAACCAGACAAACCATCGAGCATTTCGCAATCGAATATGACATGAGTAAAGAAATATGGCAAGTAGCCTATAAGATGATGGATATTACAGCAGGTACGATCCCCCCATCCACCTTCCAATAAGCACTTGAAGCTGGTAACGTAAAAGAGAAGAAGAAACAGCAAGCCGCACAGTGGCTTCATATTCAGGTAATATACACAATATGGTGCTTATTCGCAAAAGCCAAATGGGGTGGAGAGATAATATCTAAAACCGGAGCCATACGGCAAGCTGAGTTCCAGCTCAAAAAAGAACTCCGGCAGTTACATTTCAATCTGGGAGAGAAATCTCCCAAAATAAAACGAATGAATTTATAGTGCCTTAAAATTTAATGTAGTTAAAAACATATAAAATTGTAATAGTCTTAATAAAGAGCGCCAACTGCACCTCGGTCATATAACTGAGAAATTTTTTAAAAAAAAACGCACCTATGGTGGTTTACACTATGTTACACAAAAGTATTAGAATAGCCAATCAAAATTTAAAATCAGGTGTAACAAAAATTTCAAAAAAACATTTATATCTCAAAGTTTTGCTTCTTTGGGGCTTTAATAAAATAATTTCCTTGCTAAATTTTGTATATACTAATGCCTCTATAAAATCCCAGACCTTACCCTAACCCTAAAGTAATTAAAATTTATTTTTGTTTTGTAAGAATTTATTTTTTTGTTACGCAGATTTGCAAATCTAATTTACCTATGGCGGTAAAACACCATAAGTGTGTTTTATAATAATTGATAGCAAAATACAAAAATACAAAAATGCAAAAAATCACGTAACAAAAAAAAAAAAGAACTTATTAAAATAAAATAAGGAATAGAATAGAAGTACATATCCTGTGACCATGTTACGTGTACTATAAAAATTGATTTTGATTTTTTTTTATTTTAAAACGACTTTCAAAGTAAAAGATCTCACAGGTGGTGCCAAGAGTGCAGCTTTAATGAATTATATATCGAGTTTTTAAACATATGATTACCATATACAAGATAGCAATATACTTGTATATTTTAGAGGCATTTATGCTAATTTAAAAAATATTAAAAATATTAGATTGCAGTACAGCAATGAGTTTAATTCAGTTTTTATTTTAGAAGTTAAATATGTATGCCAATGATAAAACACAGCATTCACGTATTACTAAGATTATGATATTTTTGAACTATAAACTTTTGTTTTTTTTTGTAAAATTTATATTTGCATTTCAAGACCAACCAAAAACAAAAGATTGGCTTCGCATTTTGGGTTCATACAAACAAGTTTTTACACTATTATCACATTCACAAAATTTTGAATGAATGTCCATGGCTGCGTCTGTAATTGATCTATTTCTTACCAAGCCCTGCTGATGGGGTGGTATGATTTGTTTGCATATCTCATTCAGCCTATCTGCAAAAAATTTTTGCGTTACTATTTACCAAGAAGATGGGTCTCTTTTACAAATTTTATAAAATACTCATAGAGAAAGTGGCACCAATACTGAAGGAGGTCTTTAATAAGGTTTTAAAGGAAGGTAGGATGCTTTCATCGTGGCATAAAAACATCCTAATCCTAATACCCAAAAAGGATGAAACCTGGAGGAAATCAGAAATTGGAGGCCGATATTCCTGGTCAACAGTGATACTAAGATTTTCATAAAGATAATGGCAAGTAGGCTTAACGAGATCTGCTGAAATGGCTTCATAGCAGGTAGATAATTACAAACTCAGTCCTGGACATTATTACCACAATTAGAGTTAGCAGAGAAATGTCAAACAAACATTGGCTGCTCTTGATTGACCAAGCGAAAGCTTTTGATAGAGTCAACTACACATACCTGAGCAGGGTCCTAGAGAGAATAAATTTCGGCAACACATTTATAAATGTGGTAAACAATCTTTTTACAAACCAAGAGGCTCATATTATAGGAAGCAATGAGATTTCAAAGTCATTCAAAGTCAGCAGGGAGTAACCCCCTGTCACCTTTACTTTATTTGATTGCTTTTGAACCACTATTAATCTAAGTCAAGAACCAATCAGGAGCCTACTGCTAGGGAACTCATACTTCAAACTGGCTGCCTACACTAACAATCTCACCATTGGGTTGGGCTTAGGCTCAGACTGAGAAAAGCTGACCGAACTTTTACAAATTTATGAAGCTGCCTCAAACATGAGAATAGACAAAAAGAAAACTAAGCTAATACCTTTGACTCCAACCACAAAGAGAGTGGAGAGGAAGAACTGGTTAAATATGAGGAGGATGCTCCTTGTTAATCTTGGCATGAAATAAAAAAAGATGGATCACCTGTGAAAGGCTTCTGGAAATCATTAATCGAAAAATTTGGCAGAAAAAATCTCTTGTTTAAAGAGAAGATTCTGGTAATTAACTCTCAGATTCTGTCATAAATTTGGTATTTGGCCTATATTTGCTCCTGAGTAGGAAACATTTAGTGGAAATAAATAATCAGCTCTAGGCTTTCACATGGGCCTGGACTATCCATGGGTACCCATGGGTAGTACCACAAGGGCTGGGCCTGGATATTGATTTTTGAGCCCGCGGGTAAGGGTAAGGGCTCCAGGTACCAAGCTGTTACACAGATGGGTAGGGCTTGGGTAATGCCTCTACCTGCCCTTGGATACCCGTTAAACCATTCCACGTGACTAACAACCAATCATAATTCGTGAATATATACCGGTATAAATAATCTACGTGATACTATCGTTTTAGATAGATAATCTTTATTTTTTTTTTGATCTCGCCTTATTTTGTTTAAATATATATAACCGTTTATCTTTATTTATTATCCGGATCTTAACGTTTCATATTTTCATAATTTTATTATTAGTATTTGTTTTTTTGTGTTTGCTTTGAGAGTTTCGCCGAAAGTGATATGAAGGATTTGGAACCAGTGGGACTAGCTTTTTCTAGTTTTTTTTTTGCATTTTACACTAATGCCTTCTTCAGGTGAAATGGAACCGGGATTAGGATCTGGAAGCCGTGGGAATTGGAACTGGTGCTGAGATAAGTACCAGTTTTTAATTTTCTTTTCATATTGTTGTTTTTCGTATTTACTAACGTTTTCTTTACCTTTTTCATGTTTAGTGTTTCACTAGAGAAGGTGAAATGGAACTGGATTAGGATCTGAAAGCCAGTGGGATTTGGAACTGGTGCTGAGATAAGTAACAACCTTTAATTTCTTTTCTTGTTGTTTTTTGTATTTACTAACGTTTTCTTTCTTTTTCAGGTTTAGTGTTTTGCTGGAGAAGGTGAATGGAAACGGATTTGGAAACTTGGGATCCAGAAACTGGTACAAAAGATAAGTACCAGTCTTTTATTTAGTTCTTGTTGTTTTTTTTCATTCTTTACTAAATTTTTTTTCTTTTTCAGATTTGTGCTTTGCCGGGAAGGTTGAAATAGGACCAGGTTGGAATCTGAGATTCGGGGCTGGTACAAAAGATAAGTTCCAGTCTCTTCTGTTATTTTTTTCTTTGTTCTTACTAATGTTTTTTTTCTTTTTCAGGTTTTTGCTTTCCAGGAAAGGTGCAATTGAGATCTTGGAACTGGGACTGGTATAAAAGATAAGTACCATTCTCTTATTTCACATTGTTTTTTTTCTTTTTTTTCGTTCTTTATTAATGTTTTTTTTCTTTTTCAGAGTTTTGCTTCACCGTGAAAGGTGCAATGGAGTATAAAAGATAGTACCATTCTTTTATTTTAGTTCTTGTTTTTTTTCCTTCGTTCTTATTAATGTTTTTCTTCTTTTTTAGGAAAAGGTGTAATGGAGCAGGGAATAATGTTTATAATCTGGAAGAAAATTAAAACTGGTGCAAAAACAAGTGCGTTTTAGTAAATCGGCGAAAGGGATAAAAGGTGTTATATAGTCATAGATAGGATAATAAGTAGTGCTATGTAGTAATTATAGAATCATGTAATGATTATGAGATGTAAAAAATATGTAAACTTTTTTTTAATAAATTAAAATTTTTTTAATAAATTATTTATTTTTTATTATATCATAAGTGTTATTAATAGTTTGGGCCCATGGGCTGTTCAAAGGGTACCCGTATCCTAATGGGCCGGGCACGGGTATTAAAAACTGAGCCCTAGGGTAAGGGTAGGGCTAGGGTACCACTAGTACCCGGCTCTACCCGGCCCATGCGGAAGCCTAATCAGCTCTCATTCTGGATTAAGCACAAATCTAGAATGTTGCCTAAATATTCTATATTCCAAAAGGTATATGAGAATTTTGGACTGAAAGTCCCAATCCTAAGTCCTGAACACCAGACTCTGGAAAAACTTAGTCATGAAAAATTGCACCTAGGCATTAGCACTAAAGGAGATAATTGCAAAGGCAATAAGGGAGAAGAGGACGCCTCGCCTCTGCTGGCCCTAAACTCAAACCCAGTAAAACTAAAAGCTTGGCTGAAGTGTGGGAAAAAGTCAAAGGAAGGATCCTAGATAGATCCAACTGTTCTTAGGAGAAATCCGAGATCAAGGTGGATCATTGAATAGGCAAGCAAATTACAACCAAACGAGTTATTGAGATGTTGGGAAACAATACAAAGCAAGGTGTTAGAGGTAGAGTATCTGGTATAGCCATCATTGGTATCCACTATGGCATGCCATAGACATGGCTAACCATGCCACTTAAAGGGATCATCTAAAGTAGAGCATAATCACGTGACATGCACCCAATCAAATTATAAAAATTTAATGATTTTTGGAAGCAGAAAGCGAAAAACTTGAAAATACAAAAAACGGTAGTCTAAACCTATCTTGATGGATTAATTAAAAATGTCAGAAAGGCAATTTTGCTTATATATAACTACCTAAAATCTATAATTTAATCTATAATGACCCTAACCCTAAAGTTAATTTGCTAAATATATATTAGAAGAATCTGCTCTGCTTTAGATGTCTCCACTTAAATAACTTATATAACTTTGTTTATATAACTTTATATTTAACTTATATAACTTTATATATAACTTTATATATAACTTTTTTTTTTTTTTTTTTTTTTTTTT
>QKWP01001035.1:28728-49455 GCA_003550325.1 Gigaspora rosea
CAGGGATGGCATGTTATAATATTGGACATTTGGACAATTTGGACATTTGGACATTTGGTCAATGTCCAATTGTCCAAATAATTTTGATTGGACATAGTAACTTTTTTTATTGGACATTAAAAAAAAATTAGTTTAATCTTGGCCTAAATTAAACTTAATTCTGGCCAATATTTACTAATACAAAATATCTCCAACTAAAAGTTTTTTTCTTACTAAGTTAATGACACATGTCCACTAATTGAAAGTTGTAGAGCTCGCCGAGACGCATCTAACGGTTGTTATATCATTCAAATCGGCCCGGTGGATGGCGAGTTATCGTAAAACCGATTGACCGACTATATAAAAATCCGTGGCGAAAATTACATATGAAAATCACTATAGGCGAAATGTGGCGTGCACCCATATAAAACTTTTTTTCTTACTAAGTTAACGCTACATGCCCACTAATTGAAACTTGTAGAGCTCGTCGAGACGCATCTAATGGTGGTTAAATCATCCAAATCGGCCTAGTGGATGGCGAGATATCGTCGAAAAACGATTGGCCGACTATATAAAATCTCTAAACATTGTTTACAGAGATTTTATATAGTCGGCCAATCGTTTTTCGACGATATCTCACCATCCACTGGGCCAATTTGGATGATTTAACCACCGTTAGATTCGTCTCGACGAGCTCTACAACTTTTAATTAGTGGGCATGTAGCGTTAACTTATTAAAAAAAGTTTTAGATGGAAGCACGCCACATTTCGCCTATATGATTTTCATATGTAATTTCCGTCACGGATTTTTATATAGTCGGCCAATCGTTTTTCGGCGATAACTCACCATCCACCAGGCCGATTTGAATGATCTAACCACCGTTAAATGCGCCTCGACAAGCTTTACAACTTTCAATTAGTGGACATGTATCGTTAACTTAGTAAGAAAAAAAACCTATTTTCAGCTTTTGTCATCATATTATTAAAATTGTCCAATAAAATTATTGGACAATTGGACATATGTCCAATTGACAATTTGGACATATGTCCAATAATTTTGCAATTTATTTGGACATTGTCCAATGCCTGAAGGTCCAAAAAATTATTTGGACATTTGGACTATGTCCAAATGTCCAAATGTCCAATTAAATTTATTTGGACATTGTCCAATGCCAACTCTGACCCCAGGTACTCCCTTCTGAGTTTGGATCAGGTCAGGTTTTCCTCGTGGGACTTTTCCTGATTAGGTGTCATACACACTTATTTGTCTTTTCCTTTTATAGTGAACGGTCCTTATGTTTACAACGTTTCTTGTTGGATTTTTTCCTTTTCTGGATGCTGCATGACCTTGTGGTTATGTCATGCAACTCATTGTCGCTGTAGTACCATGTCCGGAAACAGAAAATGATCGATGCCTCATTATAGATCTTTAATATTCGTGGTTCTAACATGGTTTTTTGTTATCCAGTAAACTTAAACCGGCGACCTTGCGAATACGACCCGGAGTGCTAACCACTGCACTATCCGACCCAGGGATCTTTTATTTTGTATTAATTTCAATATCATTCAGAGCGAAAAAGGTGTCTGCAATGTTCAGGATTTGGTATAACTTCTAACTTCTCTTTGAGTCAGCAATGTACATAGTGTCGTCTGCATAAGCCATAACCAGAATTCGTATTGCTTGTGATTCACACATATTCTTATTGAGATCTGATGGCCACCGGACTTCTATTTCGAAACCTAGTGACTCCTGCTCCTGTATTTCACACAATAGCGGATTGTAAAAAATTCGACAAACCAGGGGCGAAATAACCTCCCCCTGGTCTATTCCGTCCTGTGCAAATAGTTTTTGTGTAAGACCTACAATTGTTATGACTTCCATCTCCTGTTTTGTGTATATATTTAAAATGAAATCAATTATATTTTCGGGTAGCTTTATTTTAATTAAGGCCTTCCTCAGCATCCCCAGGCTGACCAAGTCGAAGGCCTTCTTTATGTCCTGGAAGAAGACCCAGATCTCTTTTTTCTTTTCTTTCACCTCCTCTAGCATATCGTTAATGAGGTGGAGATGCTGTACTCTCTTTAGACAGTCCTGCAAAATTGTTTCCTTTTAGGATGCCCTTTTCCTTTAGGATCTTACCTAACCTTTTGTTGACTATGCGGACGACCGTTTTGCAGAAAGTTTCTAGTAGCAAAATTGGTCTTACATTATTAAGATTGTAACTAGGAATGTTAAATTGCTCAAACAGTCTGGTTTATGCTTGAAGCATACCTGCTTAGGGGCCGAAGCAAGCTAAACTGGTTTTTATAAACTAGTTTATATATAAGCATGCTCGTATAAACAGGTTTATATAAGCATGCTTATACAAGCATGCTCAGTTCGCAAGTGAAAATGGCTACAAAACGCATCAAAAACCAATAAGAGAAAGAGCGAAAGCACCAATGCCATAAACGATAGTGATGCCAATAAACAACGACACCAGAAATCAATGATACCAACAAATGATGACAATAGAAAGAAAACACTAAAAAAGACAAAAAAAAATAAAAAAATAAATTAGTACTACAGTATAAGAAGAAAAGCATAACGAGAAAAAAAATAGTGTAAATAAAAAAACTTATCTCTATATATATTGATGTTGATCTAATTATCCGGCTGCCCAATAATTTTATTATTTGGCATAGATAATATTTAAACTATTATCTCTGCCCAATAATAAAATTATTGGCAGGCAAACATAGTAAACTACCGGATAAATCTATTTGAAACCAGAAGAATTAATAAAAGCAAAGGAGATTTGATTGTGGATACTTGAGCTGGTTCTATTATTGGTTTAGTAGTTTGGCAGTAGTTAAATAAGAAGTTTTTAGGTTGTGACCTTATAAAGAACTAGAAAATTTTTTTTGGATAATAAAAGCGTCAGTATTTGCAAGCTGAGCATAAGAAATTGAATTCCTTTGGAATTCAAGTTCCGCAGTGCTTAAAAAAAAAATTTTGTTATGTGCTGTTCTGTTACACCAATACAAGTTACATGAATTTCACGCGTAATACAAACTAATTCAATTTGTAAATAAACTAAGAGCATGAGACAAAAATTTAGGGATAGAGCCAAGACTATAGGGTTAGATTAATACTTACTATATGTAAGTTCATTTGTAATTAGTGCACCAAGATCGATTTAAACATTAGCTTTTGCATATTTTTGCTTTTTTCTTTATGCATGTTTGCAGAATTTATTAGCAGAGTTTTAATATAGTTTCAGAATATTGGTATAGTTTTGGAGTATTAGTATATTTTGAGTCTTTAGTTTCAGTTTCGGTTACCATATATTCCCGAAAATAAGCTACTCCAAAAATAAACTACCCCAGATTTTTTTCAAAAATCTCAAAAAATGCGTTGGCAGTTGCTACATATAGAACTTTTTTTTACTAAGTAAACTTTAAAAGATCGATTAAAAAAGCTGTTCAGCGCATCAAAATACACTTAAAGTAAAAATTTGGCGTCATTTGGACAACTTTTTATTAGTGCATTTTTCAATTTTTTCAAAACTGTCTATACGCTAAAAATAAACTACTCCATGTTTTTCGTATAACTTTTGGCCCAAAAAAGGTATAGGGCAGTGTCATTAATCACCTGATTATTTTTTATCAGAGGCCTACCCCCCTCTCTCTTCCTCAATATATAAATAGTCAGGTTCTTATATATAATTTCAACTTTTTTTACCCCTCTCCTCCCCTAAAAAATCACCTGATTTTTGTTACACCACATACGGTAATTCAGAACTATAGAGCTTCAGGCAGCATCATTACAAGAAAGGTTCCTAGTCATTTATTCTGCTATATTAATTGGGGATGACTAAAGCCAGGTACATCACTAGATTACCTAATTTTTCTGATTTTTCTGATTTTTAATTAGGATTAGGGTTAGGGTTGGGTTAGGATTGGGTTAGGAGGTGGTTTGTAGGCCTCCGCATGGGTCTGGGTTACCTATGGGTAGTGTTTCGATCCTACTTTGAAAAGGCTATTCAGATTAAATTCGGATTTCTTTAACTGATTCGACTATAATTCGAATTTAATTTTGGATTGGCAATTCGAATTTAATTCGAAATTCAAATATAAAAATCCTTTTCTTTTACATTCGTACATTGTTTTTTTTATATATTTTTTACATCTAAACCGCTACTGCTGAATTAGATTGAAAAGATGCCGTAATCGATAACAAATTTATTTTCGTAACACTTGTTTCATGTTACCAATTATGCATAAGCAACTATAAGACTAGTAATATCGGTAGGTATCCTAGTAGCTTCTTTACATTTACTGTTTGTGTAATGACAATGTGAAATTTTTGTTTCATATTATTGTACTACATATATGATTAAAGATATCAATATGTATCTAACTTATTTCAATACACTTTAAAGTTGCGGATTTATTTGATATTCTTCGTAATAATTATAATTAACATTAAAGTTTTCTAAAAATGACTTTATAGTTTTAAGAAATATTAGTATTAACGCTAATCAATTTTTCAATCTCATCAAAAACAATGACACAACCTCGGTCTTCTCTTCGGCTAACTAGCATTAATGAGACTACGTAAGTTTTTTTTAAAATTTGTTTAGGTAATGCGTGACATAGTCTGTTGTATTTATGATGATCATTTTTCAATCAGAAATTCGTTTTAATTTTTGTATTTGGAATTATCACTGATCAAAAAGCAAGTTTTTTTTTTTACAAAATTTATTAATAAAAAATAAATTCAAACTAAAATATAAAAGCTGCTATTAAACATTTGCGAAAAACCAGGGAATAGAAAACCACCTCTCCTGCTAAACAAAAAGCCCAAGCCATTTAGGAAAAGATACCTTTTTAATATTTAATGCTTTATTCCGTGCTATTCTTCATTCCATTTTGGTACAAAAACTGACATTTTATGTATATTTCTTTTCAGAAATAGTATTTGCCCTACTAAAGTCGTATCCAAGTTTATTCTTTTAGGGCTTATAAGATTACCGGCATCCGAAAATAATCTTTCGCTTAAGACGGAAGTTGCCGGTATTGAAAGATACTTCCGAACAATTTTGACAAGTTTTGGAAATTTTTGTGAGTGCATTTCCCACCAAGACAAAGGGTCTTTAGTATTCACAATGGTGGTAATAATAAATAACTTGAAATTTTATCAGAAGCTTGTGGATTGGGCATTAATGTATCCTTTTTTTTTCTTTTCATTTGACGTTGTTGAAGGTAGTCTTTGTGCGAACGTGCTAAAGATCCAGGGGCAGATAGGATTGGATTGTGGTGTTTCAGATGCTGGTTCCGCTATTTTATCAAATTCGTCACGAAGTTTTTGAATAATTTGTTGTTTTTCAGAGTCGTCGCCTAAAAAATCCAAATTTTTGTAACGAGGATCTAACAGTGCTGCCATTAAACCAAGATTATTTTGATCGTTCCAATAGTAAATTAATGCACTATAGATACTTTGCTTTACTTTTTCAAAAATATTTGTTGTATTTAATGGGTTTTTAATTTGAATTCTTTTTTTAGTGATGTTACTTATAATTTCTTCTTCATCAAAGTCAATAGGTTGGGCTTTTTCATCCTCCAATCCAAATACTGTATCCTCATCCAAAAACAAGGTATTATTCGATGGTATTTCAGTTACTAAATCAAAAATTATTTCATTAATAGTTGGAATAACTTTACTTAACGTTATATAGGTATTTCCTGAAAACTCTCGTGTTGCTTCTTCAAATGGCATCAGCAAGTCGATAAGTTGGTCTAAAAGCTCCCACTCGTCATCCGAAAGAAGAATTTTTTTTAATTTAGTACCATCTTTTTTAATATCCTGATCGACTGATTTATATAAATCGGTTTAAAACTAAAGAATAGCATCCTTTAAAAAAAAAAGACGATTCCAGGCGTAATACATTGAATTCCACTACGTGGACACATCTTGAATGCAACGAACAATATCCACATAACCAAGTTTTTTCTTGCACCTTTTCTAACTGTTCTATTTGCTTTGGATATTGAAAAAATTGAATTAATCTTTTTGCACATGCAACTAAAACTTCTGCTGGAGCTAGCCCTTTTTCAATTACTAATTGAAGGGTATGGGCCATACATGGGAGGCGTTTGATTTCATCACATCCATCTTTTCGGTTTAATAAGGGAAAGGTCGAGACCATATTTGCACCATTGTCAGTAGTGATCGATGTTATATGATGCTCGAGCTTCCAAGCCTTAATACATTTATGAAGCTCATCTGCAATAATTTTACTACTATGAGGTGAGGAAACGTACTTATTTTCTAGCATAACATCTCTAATTTTAAAATTTGGCATAATCCAAATCGCTGTAACACTCATATACCTATGCTTGGCCCTACTGGACCAGAAATCTACTATAAGAGAGACAAACGTTTTCAGCAGTTTGAACGAGAAGATTTAGTAAATTTTCACGATTATGTTTATAACTTTTAACAATTATGATCTGAATTTTTTTTTCTCCTGGAATGACGAAAGAAGGGTCAAATTCTGCCATTTTTTCTTTGTAGGCTTCATTAGTGACGGTTGAAAGGGGCTGATTGGAAAGTAGCATCCATTTAAGAAGCGTTTCTTCATGTCGTTTTTGAATATGAGGAGGATGAAGGCGAACTTTTCATACATAGTTGTAATTTTGGAATTTCTTGGCTAAATTTATAGCATTTACAAATTAATTAACTTATATATATATGTCGCTCTATTTATAATACCTTTTTCGAAGTTCCTATATCATCTTATGAGGTGATATCATGGTTATCTCTAAGGTGTGTAATAAGGTTTCCCGTTGAACTTCCTACGTTTTTGTACTCTTGATCGCATTTTTTACCATTTTCATCCACGACTTGCAGACTCGTATTTCTTCGCCTTTATCATTAATTATTTTATTGAAGTAATCGTGAGTAAATGACGGATGTTTACGTTTGTACCGCTGTTTAGGTTTGCTAACTAAAATAATAAAATAAAATAAAAAAATTATTATGCCAAAATTTTTAATTTTATTATTGTAAATAATTTAACACCTTTTTCTTTGTCTTTTAAAGATGTTGTAGGCAAGGGAGGTGTCATCTGAATGCTAGAGTCATTAGCTGCTAGTGAACAATGTGTTGAACTTTCTGCAAATTCTGAGTTAATATCATTATTGTAATAATATTCAGAATCATCCTCCATCAACTCAACGTTTGTATTCGAAATCATCTTCCATCGTTGTATCCAATATTTAGATGCTTGGTTTTCACAATTGGTATTTAAAAGATCCTATTTATTCAACTAGCATGCAGCAAGCTGTTTTTTTTATAGATCATTGATTTTAAATTAATAATATAATATTTTACAATTTGTCAATCCAGTTTGTTACAATTTTGTAATAAACTTTTATCTAAACAACAATCTCGATTAGGAATTTTGGCATATATGAAGTCACAAGGTCAGTTGTCATTGTAATTATATAGTGGCATGTTTGCTTTACTGAAAATTTCAGTTTAACACATTTACACTAACGAACAAAAATTCATATTCGAGTATATAATTAATATCTTTGCACTCTTGAACATTTCTTTATTTACTTAAAACCCTCCAATTTGAACGTCATATAACGTCCCTGGATTTCTAAAACTTCGGGGAATTTTTTATTTTTTTTTAAAAAAAAAAAAACCTCCAATCAGCAATTTTGGTTTCTTTTAAGAATTATTGACCTTCATCAAGGACAATAATTCTCATTATTAATTCAAGGTCTGTAACCCAATTTGTATCTTTTTAGAAGTTTTTAAATAAATAAATAAAAAATCCTACAGATAAATGATCAACTAGTGCTGTAGTGCTAAAATAAACGCATTAGAATTTTTAGCAATTAGAAATCGGCTCAATTATTAATTACTATAGTTTAATGAGGAATTCAAAGCCGCCAAGCAGATAAATTTACCTGTAAACTTTGATCAACTAAGATTAGCGCCACGCGATAAAGTTTAAATTCTAATAGCATATATCGATATGATACAGTTTTAATTCAATTTAAGATTCTCAAACAAGTTAATAGCCTGAAACCCAGAATGTAATGTTGAATCAGACGACTTGCTTGAGAGCCTTATTTAGAGTTGTGGCCCATTCTATCACATTCCGCAACAAGCATTTTTTTCAAATGCGACTCAAAAGCTAGGGTTTTTTACGTTATTCATATATTTATCCAGGATTACGGTTCGTATAATCCTTTATCCTTAATCCAATATTTTTTAAGAATATATCCGTAAAAATCGACGGATTAGGATATCCGAATCTAATCTGAATTATCGAATCCATCCGAGTTATCAGATTACGGATCGAAACACTACCTATGAGCAGTGTTGTACATGGACATTGTCCCGCTGATTTTTCAGGGATGCGGACAGTCCGGGACGGGACGTCCGGGACATGTCTGCAATAATGTCCCAATATGATACATGTCCGCCGGGTAAAACCAATCAAATTGCGGAATTATACGAATTTTATTGGTAGATGATCACGTGTTGAGTCGCAAAATGTTCGGGACAAAAAAAATTCTGGGCAGACATGTCCCGGACGTCCCGTCCCGGACTGTCCGCCGTCTGTGTCCGTGTCCCATGACAACACTGCCTATGGGTACCTGCAGGTAGGCTCACAAGCAGTGTTTAAAATTCAATTTTATTTTAATATGCGGAAAAACTTAGCAATTCTTGTAAACATAATAAAAAAAATCAAAAAATTATCGCAACATACGCAACACATAATAAAATCTGCAGATTCTTAAAAATTTTTGCTTGTGGAATTAACTTTCAATCTGCATTCCGCAAATTCCGCATATAGATTTTAAATACTGCTCACAAGGGCCAGGCTAGAGTATCAAATTCCAAGCCCTAGGGTAAGGGTAAGGGCTCAAAAAACTAAGCCCTTACACAAATGGGTAGGGCTTGGGTAGTACCGTTATTTATATTTCATGTGAATTTCAGTTTATATTATTGGCTAATTTTTATCGATTTATACTGATACAATCTACTCAATATTGGATCATAAGGTAGCTGCACGATGCTGTTACATAAAACCAGGTACGTAAACTTATGAGTAAACTCGATTAGATGACTTGAGTACTTTTAGGATTATATATGATTTGAAGAAATTATGGGTAAAGTTCAGAATCAGCAAAGCTCTAGCGTTATATACTTAAACTTCAATACCCATGACAAAAGTCTTTAGACTAGGACTAATTCTCCCAACTGTCAAACAACTCCAAAGCCTAAACTGTACCCGCCATTTACATAAAAACCTAAATATAACAAAGATAGCCAATATAACTAAATTGGTGCATCATTTTGCAGTATTTATTTTAGGTCCTTACACTGTTACTGTAGCTATAGCGCCTAACTATCCACTAATAAGAGCCCTTGAACTGTATATGCACCTGTGGAGCCCAAAAACTGACTGCAAAGAACTTTATACTACCACTGCAGCTATGGATCATTAACCACCCAATATATCGCCCAACTAAACCAATGTCACTGATACTTGCAGGTAGAAATAGGAATCGATTTAGTCGACTAAAAAAATTTATATGCAAATTACTATATTTAGTTGATTTAATCAACTAAATCGATTCCTATCCCTAATTTGGGGCAGTCTTTCTATTAATAATAATAAGCCCATAAGTATTTACAGGTACTCACAGGGTTTGCATGCTGGGTTAGGGCATTAAATTTGAGCCCTAGAGTACTGGTAAGGGCTTAGAAGTCAAGCCCTTACATAGACAGGTAGGGCTAGTGTATTGCTATTACCCGCCCTACCCGGCCCATGCGGAGGCCTAGTGGTTTGTATATAGTAAAGTCGCATTTTCGACACTTTTATTTAGTCAAACAAGACGGTTTGGATAGCTATTTTTTATATATTTCGTGTTTTTGTCTTTGCTGTCTCGCTTTGTTTTGTTCAGACTGATCTGGTTTATATATTGGGTAATTTTGTGATGTACCTAGCTTTAGCCTATCCCCATTAATAGATGATCTGGATAAGATTTGCAGAGTTACTATATTATTATATGCTTCAATCTGAGCGGAGTCAAATAAAAAAGTATTTTTTTATTAAGTTAATGATACATGTCAATTAATTGAAAGTTGTAGAGCTCATCGAGACGTATCTAACAGTGGTTATATTATCCAAATCGGCCTAGTGAATAGCGAGTTATTATTAAAAAATGATTGATTGGTTAACTATATAAAAGTATTATATAAACAATATTTGTTTACATAAAGATTTTATATAGTGGCCAATCGTTTTTTTAATTATATCTCACCATCCACTAGGCCGATTTGGATGATCTAATCACCATTAGATGCATCTTGACGAGCTTTACAACTTTCAATTAATTGAAATATATCGTTAATTTAATAAAAAAGACTTTTTATTTGACTCCACTCAGATTGAAACATATAATCAATATTATAGGAATTTTGACCCAATTTTTGTGAGCAAATCCGTATAGTATAGGCCAAATTTAAGATCTATACTATACCGGTCAGCTATAATTTCTAACCCTAACCCTAATATATATTACACTGGATCAGTATACCGGTAGTATAGATTTAAAAATTCAGCCTATACTATCTGCTCATACGGATCTGCGAAATACCTATTTCTAATATAGAAATTTTGCCAATCTTATCTGGATTAACAATTAATTGATATCATATCAGATATATATCGATTAATATCTATATTAGATATATCGGTATATATCGATTACTATTACTATTGATAGAAATTGGCAGGGGTGTTGAGCATATATATGGATAGGGATGCATCGGTCCTGAAAAGACCAGTCCAGGACCGGTCCCGAACTGGGACTGATAAGAACCGTAGGACCATTAGAGGACTGGTCATGGGACCGGTCCTTGTAAACATATCTGTGATATTTGTATCATCCAATCAAATTTCTTGATCAGGTGTAATATAGTTTATATAATGTTTGTTTATATCTGATAGTAAATAATTATGCCATTTTTGGCCAATAAAATCTCGCATTAAGATTGACGTAATCATTAAAGGACCGTTATAGGACCGAAAGACCAGACCGGACCAGAACCGTAAAACTATAATAACGGTCCTCTTAGGGACCAGACTGGACCGGACCCGGATTGATGCAACCCTATATGTGGATTTGACTCATAACTGGTCACCAAAATTTTTAATGATCTGCAAAAAGTCACATGTTGATTGGGTATAAATAAAAATAGTACCCAAATCACATATCAAAGTCGTTAACTTATCTAGAAAAATATATAAAATATATAAAACCAATAAACACAATTATAAAACCAATGAACGCAATTATAACAATGAAGCAATAAGAAAGAATATGAATTGCAAAAGTTGTATATACGTTTGTTTTTATAAATTATTAAAAATTTATATTTACATTGTTATTTTTTGTAAAATTATATTTGTTTTTAGAGACCTACTAATTCCAAATTATTTATACATATATTTTTTTTTATGTAAAAATGCGCATGTGGTGCTCTTTATTCAATGATCATGTATAATGTATATCAAAACTTTCTATTTACAGCTTAATAGCTTTATACATTCGTTTTTGTTTATCTGACCTATTATTTAAAATCCTCTAATTTCATGTTTTAAGCGGGCCTTTACTCGGGCTCGCATCCCTCCAATTTCATCCGGAATTGATCTTTTATCTGCACCCCATCTCTTTGACGTATATAAACACCAAATCTCATAAACAGCATTCACGTGGAGCCACGTTACCGCTTGTCTAATCCCTTTCTTTTTGAGGTTTCTTGCTGTAAAAATCTCCTTATACTTGATGGGGGTATTTTCTGAACTTCTGTATCTATATGGTCGTAGACTATCTTCCAGATTTCCTTTGTCACTCTGCATTCCAATGCAAAGTGTTTGATTGTCTGTACCTCTGCCAGGCACTATGGACATTCGCTTAGCTCTGGATCGACATGTCTCAACCAGTATCCTAAAGGTAAAGGTAGTGCTCTATGGAACAGACGCCATATAATATCCATCCTTTTATTCGGGACCATCCTCTGTGACATCCAATCGTTTGTTGTTGAGTCATTAGTAGTTGCTTCCCTTTGGGCAGGGGTTCTCTTATTTCTGTATTTCTCAATCACTTTTTTGACTGTGATTTTCGTTCCTTTTATTTCCCGATTCCAATTTCCTGTAGCGTTCATGGCCAGCTTCCATTTGCTTCTATTTCTATTTTCCTACCTGCTCTTTTCCATGCTAACAAGTATGGTTTCCACATACTCGGCCAACCACTAGTTCTTATATTACTCGCTTCCAATTCATGTCTGGTATTCGTATCTCTTTTTTCTTTTAAGGGTAGAGTTAAATTGTATCGTTGATCATATGCAAAATGTGGCTAAATTTTTGGTACCACATGATCATCATTGTTGTGTTCTTGGAATATTCTAGAACATTACTGCATAAAATTTTCGATAATATATATTACAGTATTATGTGAGGTTACACTAGTAGTACACCTGTACACGCAAGTATTTTTGTTAAACATACACATATATATTTTTTTTTATGACAATACATATAAATTATAACAATTTTACAAAAAAATATTTTTATCTAGAACGAACTGTAGCAATACGTATATCAAATATGTTCTAGAATACGAATAAGATCACGAAATGATTGGCATACTGCATAATGTTTCACCCGAAATTTTGTGTGGCACCTGAAAATTTGAAATCGATTTTTAATGGTTTTCTTACTAGCTATTTATAACTTTTTATATAATTTTTATAATCACGTTATCCAATATTTATATATTGTGGCTTATTTTTTTTAATATATATATAAACATTATAAGCAAAATGACGTCTTATTATATTTTATCTTATATAAAAAAAATTTAGCAATGATCTACATTAATTTGCCCTATCACGTTAACTCTACCCTTAAGGACCTATCTGATTCTCTCTCTTTCTGCTTTTGCCCAGAAGGTTTGCTTCATGACAAGCCCAAACCAAACCATAAACATTCTTGCCTCAAACATATCTCTAACGACCGGAGCTTTAAGACCGAATTCCTTGCCACTTTTCTGAAAGGTTGTGAATTTTGGAAGCATCTGCGATTTGCCTTTAACCCAGACCGAGATTAACTCATTAATTTCAGCCATCTGTTTTTTTTTTAGGTGGGTGTAGGTATGCAGCATACCATATCTTCGACAAGACCAGCGTCTTTGCTACTAGTATTTTCCCCTTATAGGAGAGGTACCTCATTTCGAACTTTTCTAGCGATTTCTTTATTCGCTTAATCGTTAGTGGTCAGAGGTTCTTTTTTGACGAACCTTTCAAATGTAAGTTGTACCCCAAAGACTTTGACTGTTTCATGCTCCTCTACTTTTTTATACTTTGTTTTATTATCCAAGGAAACCCTTTTAGCGTTTGCAGTAAGGAGGACTAGTTTTGTCTTGTCTCTATTTACTCGGGCATTAGATGCCTCTTTGTATAACTTGAACGACCTTTCTATGATCTTCCAATCCGATGGGGATCCTACTTCGACAAACAAATCGTCTGCATAGGCCACCACTTTAAAATTTTGTCTTCCAACCAGTATACCTTGGATGTCTTTTCCAATCTTTTTAAAAGGGGTTTGAAGGCCAGTACATATAGTAGAGGTGACAGAAGGTCGCCTTGTCTAACTCCTTTGCTGACTCTAAATGATTCCGAGAATTCACCATCCTTAATTATATGTGCCTCTTGGCTATTAAACAAATTTATAATTATCTTAATTATTTGTAGCTCAAAATTCATTTTTCTTAAAACTAGCCTTAGATATTCATGTTCTACCCTATTGAAGGCTTTTACTTGGTCTACTAGAAGAAGCCAAAGTTCCTGGTTAGGTTCATATTTATTTTTCAGCATCGTAATAACGTCCATAGCGGCGTCTGTAATCAATCTATTTCTTACGAATCTTTGCTAGTGGTTAGGAATTATTAGTTCGCAAATTCTATTAAGCCTGTCTGCAAGTATTTTCATAAAGATCTTTATGTCACTTTTTACCAGAAAAATCAGTCTCCAGTTATTTATGAGTTCCAGGTCTTCTGATTTCTTAGGGATCAGAGTGATTAAGCTTTTGTGCCAGGAATCCGGCATCTTGCCTTCTTTTAGAACATTGTTAAAAAGCTTTTCCAGTACCGGTATTACCTCCTCCTCTGTGGCTTTGTAAAATTCGTAGGTCAGGCCGTCAGTGCTAGGGGATTTCCCCTTCGGCAGCTTCCTCACTATGTTCTGGATTTCCTCTCGAAAAATTTCCCTTAACAGATTTTCATTCATCTCCTTAGTTACCTGAGGAAGCTCCTCTGTTAACTCTTCCACCCTTCCATATTTATTTTTTCCTTTTCATATATTTTAGCATAATAATTGTGAATATACTGTAAAATGTCCCTTTCATCATTTATTTCGTTAGGAATGCTGATTTTATCTAAACTATTCTGCAATCTTCTCGACTTGTATCTCGAAAGAAGAATTTGGTAGATTTTTCTCCCTTTTCGATCCACTTTGTCTTAGATCTTAATCTCCACTTTTCTGAAAGTGCCATGGCTTCTTCATTCAACTGTACCTTCAGTTCTTCCAGCTGGGTATCAAAGCGATCCCTGGGACCTACCCTGGCCTTCCATTCTTTCAGTTTAGTCACCTTTTTATTCAGTTTTGCGATCTTTGTTTCTTGTGTTTTCGGGCATCTAAAAGCCCTTATAATTGACTGAATATTAGTTTTGCAAAGGTCCCAATCCACTGCTAAGTTTTTGTCGCGAATTTCCTCCAGGACCTCCTTTATGAGCAATTCATTCTTAAAGCAGAATTCCTCAAATCTCTATTGAGCTTTCCTTTTGGGACCTTTATTGTTTTGTAGGATACATTCCACCAAAAGGTGGTCTGAGTTTCCATATTGTGTATTAACTCCTGAAATTAAATAGCCATTATCTTCATCTACAAAAATATAGTCAATGCAGGTTGCCATGGAGCTATTGTTTCTGGTATTCTGATGAAAAGTTATAAATGGTTTAGTGTTCGACATATCAGCTGTGTTAATGAACTTTTTCATTTTATCAGACAGTTGCTTCCTTGTTGGATCGTATTGTACCGTGGTCTGGCTAATCCTATTCTCCTCCGGGCTGATATTTGTGTTAAAATCTCCTGCTATAATGTTTACCATTCCTGTTCCTTTGTATGGGATCCAGTTCTGAAAAAAGGTTATTCTTTCCTCCGGGTTTGGAGGGCGTAGACATTTGTTATCCTAAACATCTGGTTCTTAAACATGCACATCATTGAGATAATTTTCCCATTATTAGAGACTTTTATATCTTCAAACTATATATCTCTATTCCCCGCTAGTATTGCTGCGTATTCTGACCATATTGAATTGTAATTCCATTGTAACTTTAAAAAGTTCCTAGTGTTCTCATTTCTTAAATTTGTTTCCTGTAACATGATAAAATCTATTTTATATGATTTAAGCAAGGTTAGTGTAACACCTTGTTTGTCCCTATAATTTAGTCCTTTTATATTTAATGTTGCTATTTTAACTTCTTTTAATTGGGACAATTTGATTGTATAAGTGTAGACTAGCGATTATCTTCAGGAAGGACCCCCTTTTCACGCAGATGGTTATATAGAGCTGCCCTTGCGTTTGTCGTTTTTTGTACATTTCCATTTTTCTTATCGTTATGCTTTTTGTAAGTTACTATGGTGAATCCATCATCGTTTGTGTCCTTGTTGTTCACTACTATTTCCATTTTTGAGACTGGTGGGGGATCTTGTGACTTCTTTTCCTGGGAGTGATTGTTACTATCCGGCCTTCCGTATAGCGTCGATAGTTCATTCTTATTAAGCCCTGACTCCATAGCTGAGTCTGTTGTGATAGGCGCAGATGCATCGTACCCTTTAGTTACCTGCTCACCCAGTATACCATCTGACACTGCTTGTGTAATCTCTATTGCCTCTTCATCACGTGCGTGTTGGGTACCTTCACTCACCATTACATTATGATTTTCTATTTGGGACGAGCCCCCTTCTGTTTCTGAAATCTTTCCCATCAATTCCGTGTTGACTTCCCTAATTGGGAAACTCACTTCATGTTGAGTTTCATCTATGTGCCTATCGGCAAACTTCGCAGCCTCTTTATTTCGTTTGTATTCCCGGTATTCATTTCTTAAGGCAACTGATTCCTGGAACTGTTTACAGTCTTTCTTAATATGGCCTTTGCCCTCGCAAAAGTAACAGACTTTAGCTACAGACCACCATTCTGTGGTAACCTTGTTATCTCGTACATGTGTAAACCTTGGGATTTTCCCTTCTAACCCCGGATCATCTGTAGTTTCAAAAATTATTAGCCACTGGTCTGTGAGGTATGGTGTTCCGTCGATTAGTAGAGGTTTTATAGAGACAACGGTCCCTATATCTCCAAATGCTGCTAACAGAGCATCTGAGATTTCTGATTTATTCCTCAGAGGTACATTACGACACTTGATAGGTAGGAAGGACTTCCTCCCATCCATAGGAATATACCCGAAGTATGTACGGTTCAGAATAGTTAAACCCTTTGCTGCATAATATCTCTGTTTTTCTGCATCATTAAGGGTAGAGGGTATGTAGATCATTTCTATTAATAAACTAGTTACTAAAAATTTTATATTTAATAATAAAGAAAATTTTTATAAAGTAACCATATTAAATTTTTAAATAAAATTGTAGAGGAGGTTTTTCTGATTCTAACGGTAGTAAAATCATTAAAATTGGCCCAGTAGAACATAAGATATAGTTGTTTTTATCTTCGCGACCCTATTTTACTTATTGTTTACACGTGATTTGATTGGCCAATTTGTGATCACCCCTGCAGAATAGACCCCACCCCCGCAAAAGTTGATACTATAAAAACTTATCAAATTTTATTCAAAATTAATAAAATTTTTATGATATGTGTAATTTTTTATTACGAACAATTTTTACTTAGTACATAAATACAATTTATATAGTAAAAAATTAACTTTATATGAAGCAACTTTTAAATTCACAGTAAAAATATTTTTGGTCACTCGTTTATTAATAGAAATGATCTATATACCCTCTACCCTTAAATGTCACCTCCAAGTGCGTGCACTTTCCTTTCGTAAAATGCTGCTTTGCAGCACTGATATCATACTTGACTGAGTCAAATAGTGAAGCCATAATCTCATTAAATGAGGATTGAATATTGCTAATGTCAATTATAAGCGCAAAGTCGTTTTTTGTTTTAATTGCGCTCCTTGGAGAAAAAGTTGAATACATTGATTGCCCTCTTCGCAAACGAGGAAAAAGGGATGTCCAGTTTCTATCCTGCGCCTTTATCTTCTTATTTTGGAGCCCTTCCCAAGCTTTAGGAGACGTGTCTGAACCAATTTCGATTGACGTGTCTACCGTTACCGCGATCACCAGGGTTTCTAGGACTGGTTCCTTAGTCGTTACTGTTCTGTCTTCATATAAAAAATCTGGTTTCTCATTGGTTTCTGTTGTTCTACTGTCCGGAACCACTAAGGATATAAGCGAAGTTGTATTCCCTGCTTGCTCTTTACTTAGTCTATTTGTAACATCTTTAAGTGCGGCAAGTTCCTGTTCTACTTTTTCGTCCCAACTTAGCTCCTTGTTTAGTCTACTTTCATTGGGTGTTTGAGACGTGTTTAGTGACGGTTCATGTTTTGTTTTTAGTTTGTTGTTATTATTTTCGTATTTGTTTTCCTTGTTCTCGACTTTGTCTGTGTTTTTTCCTGTAACCATTTTGTGCTTTTTCGTCATATTTGATACGTGTACCTCCTCTACTTCGCCCAGATATGTTTTCCTATTACTTGTAAGGTGCATGGCCCACTTTCTGGTCTTCTTATAGCCTTAACTCGCTTGTATTTCATAGTAATTTCTAAGTCTTGTATTTGGCCTCTCCAACTCACTGTAGACTGGAGAGAGTGACTGTAGATCAAATTCTATTTATACATATTTTAATTTAGGTTGTATATAAATAAAGACCTGGCAGCTCGAGTTTCACACACTACTGTAGTACATCTTGTTGTAAAATCTAATGGGCCAAGCTTCAAATTTAGGTAGTATAAGTACGTACAGTATTTATGTTGTGCGTCAGATCGATTCTTGCATTAGATTAGACTCGGCCTAAATTAGGTTAGGGTTAGGGTAAAATTACGGTAAAGTTAGAGGTTAGTTTAGACCAGTTGTTGCCGATCATTTAATGCTGGTCAACTGATAGTCATCTGACGTGCGTCAGATTCAATCTGACGCAAGTTTTAATCTGACGCACAACATATATACTTTAAATTATTCATTTAATACATGCACATTTACGCAACTATTTTTTAATATTTATTTATATTTTTAAAAATTTGTAAATGAATATAAATGAATAAATAGACTGTAATAATTACACAAATGCATAATCAAGCGAGTAAAGTGTATTCGAAAAATTTTTGTTTAAAAAAAAATTGTGCAGGGTTGAAGTTACTTATTTTTATATTAAACAACCTTGTTCTTGGTATTTTTTTTCTTTGAAATAAAAGAAATATTTAATACAATTATTGATTTATTGGCAATAAAATATATTTGAGTTTACAAAATGCGAATTATATGCCTGAATATGTGTCCAATAACTTCTATATATGTAAAGTGCAATAATTATATTATTCCGTATAAGCTATTATTGGAAAAGTTTTTTATAGTACAAATCTTTTAGAAAATTAATTATTATAGTAAAAATTTGAAAGCTTGTATTAGTTCATAGTCCGGATCACAAAAAAGACAACTTTTATATATCAATATTATTAAATTAATTTATTTTACTATCTCTATCTATTAATATTAAATATTTAAATATAATCAATTACATCATAATTACCTCACTACATGGTACCAACTATATGCTATAAAAATCAAAATACCGCTACAAAATAACTCAAAAAAAAAAAAACAAAGACTCAAACAACAACACTAAAAATGATGAAATCCACCATAAAGACTTTATTGATACCAATCAAAAGCCATGACTGAGTAGGCCTCCGCATGGGCCAGGTAGGACCGGGTAGTAGTAATATCCTAACTCTATCTGTTTATTAATAGGCTTAATTTCCAAGCCCTTACCCTTACTCTAGGGCCCCAAAATTGATACCCCACCTGGCTCTTAAAGCCCACAGGTACCCATAGGTACCTATATGCTTAAAAAAAAATAACAAAATTATTAAGCCTGTTTGATATATAATCTGCTGTATACCATAAATACATAGTATAAAATGTAAAAAAAACTTAAAAAAAAGCACATCCGTTTTTTTTATACATAATCTGCTGTATACCATAAATATATATAGTATAAAATGTAAAAAAAAACTTAAGAAAAACACTGTTTTTTACACTATTTTGTTCGACGTTTCCACTTTATTCAACGTTTTTACTTTATTCGATGCTTCCACTTTATTTGCCATTTTTACTTTATTTGATGTTTTCACTTTATTCGACATGGTTTTTATGAATTTTTAAGTTATAAAAAAAATATTTTACACTATTTTTTCACATTTATTACAATTTAATAACCAAATTAAATATACACATAGAAATAAAATTAAAGAAAAATTAAAGAACCAACCTATTCATATTGTGTATATAAAAAAGATTATCAATCAATATAAGTTTTAATTGGTGGATAGTTATATGCATGTATAGTGGGCTACCCTATGGGTATATGGGCCGGGTAGAACTGGTACCCAAGCCCTACTCATATAATAAAGGGCCTGCGAATCTTAGCCATACCTGCTCTAGGGCTTGTAATTTGATGCCCAAGCTCGGCTCTAGTGGTACTACCCTTAGTGTACCTGTGGGCAGTCCTGGCCTATATGGAGGCCTACAACTAGGCCTCCGCATGGACCTGGGCTATCTGTGGGTACCCTCCAGGGGCGACCGTTCTCGGTTACACAAATTACGAAAATCTCCGAAGAGGTGATAACTAATCAAAATCGTAGATTTTCAAAATAACAAAATCGTAAAAAATGTTAAAATGATACGAAATAAATTAAAGATTATATATTAAAGACTATATTAAAGTTTATAATAATCCGGTTGCAGTAAGTAAGTATTTTTATTTATTTATTTGGTTATTAATTCATCTATTTATTAACAAATTAACTAAGTTTTAACTATCGATAATAAAAATTTAATAATTTTTGATACGATAAAGCTCTATATCTAGTTTAAAACATAATACTAAATGTCTTGTGCGATCTTTACAATGCAATAATTTTTCTATTGATGAATACATTTATGACCTTGGTACAGTATACAACGTATATATATACAGCTTCTATTTTAAAAAAAAAAAAAGAAATATATAGTTAGCTAAGCTGCTATTATTCTTTAATTAAAAGATTTCTATACAAATACATATAATAATAATAAAATAAACTGATATGTTCGATATATTATCTTTGCTGAATCGTTACCTTTAGCTTTTCATACTTTTATTTTAATTCGGCAAGTAGAATTTAGTTAACCAAGTAGTTTATATACTTTCAACAATACGTTTTTGATAGTAACTTTGCTAGGCAATAGCAATATAAGGACGTGGGATTAATGGGGATTAAAGAAATATGTTGTAGAGCACTTCGAATACTTCAAGTTTACTTAGTAGCTTTTTTTGA